>OZ004712.1:59638814-59914496 GCA_963924515.1 Vespertilio murinus
TACCAAATGACTAATAATTCCATCCTTATCATAATTAAAGTAAGGAAAAACATATGTCTATTATCACACTTGTTTACAAATGTTCATATCACTTTTATTTGTATTAGACAGAAATTGAAGCAACTAAAATACCCATCATTAGATGAATAAAGAATGATGTTGCATCCATATTATGGATAAAAATATTGGTGTGACTCAGTTGCTTGGATATCATCCATGCATCAAAAGGTTGCTGATTGGATTTTCAGTTAAGGTGCATGCTCCTAGTTATGTGCTAAAACACCAGTCGGGTGCATGCATCAGGCAGCCCTTAAATGTTCTGCTCTCACATCAATATTTCTCTCTATCTCTCCCTCTTCCTTCCTCTCTCTCGTTAAAAAAAATGATACAAAAATATTACTCAGCCTGTAAATTAATTGTTGATACAAACAAGACCATGTATAATTCTTGAAATAATTTTGATGAGAGAAATATACCAGTCAAAAATTAAAGAGAAGTTCATACAGTATGAGTCAACATTTGTAAAACTCTAGGCAAGGCAAACAAATCTTTTTTAATAGAAAGCACATTGGTAGTTGCCTGGGGAAGTGAGTTAGCAGCGCACAACAAAGAGACAGTGAGAAACATTTAGGGTGATGAATATTTAGTGTGGTGATGCTTTCATGGTTACACACATGTCAAAACTTATCAAATTGTACACTTTTGAGAGGGGCTTTTGTTATCTACCTAATAAAAGAGTAACCTGCTAATTGACTGTACCTTCTTGATGCCCACCAGCCAATCAGGAGTGAGTATGCAAATTAACCCAAACAAGATGGCAGGTTAATTTGCATACACAGGAACCAAGTGGGTGGGAGCTGGGTGTGAAGGCAGAAAGCTGGATCTTGGCCGGAGTGGAAAGGTGGCTCTATGCCAGAGCAGAAAGGCTACTTTGGCTAGAGCAAAGGCAGTGCTGGGGCCAGGGTGGGAAGGCCAATTCTTGCATGAATCTCTGTGAATTGGGCTTCTAGTTTTTAATAATTTATACTTTAAAGAAGAATTAATACTAGAGGCCAAGAGATATATATCAATGACAAAGGAGTCAAAAAGTATAAACATTTAATTATCTTTAACTCATACTTGCCTAAAAAGAGGTGCTTATCATAGATGAAGCAAAACTTGACAGAAATGAAAGACAGATAATTTAATGATAATCCTATGTAATAAAAGGCTAATATGCAAATTGACCGAATGACTAAATGACCAGACTCTATGACATCCACTGACCACTAGGGGGAAGACACTCAATGCAAAAGCTATCTTATGGTGGTCAGTGTGCTCCCTCAGGAGGAGTGCCACTCAGCCAGAAGCCCTGAGCCAGGCTCGTGACTGGCAAGTGTTGTAGCAGCAGCAGGAGCCTCTCCCACTTCTGCAGAAGTGCTAAGGATGCCCAACTGATGGCTTAGGCCTGCTTGCTGTCAGTTAGACATCCCCCAAAGGCTCCAGGACTGTGAGAGGGTGCAGGCCAGGCTGAGGGATCCCCCTGAGTGCACAAATTTCATGCACCAGGCCTCTAATAATTATATATTTAAATATCCCATTTTCAATAATTGATGTAATGACTATACAGCAAATCACCAAGGTTATAAAGGACTTGTCAACATTATCAATCAAGTTGAACTAACATATATAGAACAATCTATCTCACAACTACAGAATACACCTTCTTTTCAAGTTCCAAGGAGGCAGTATTGTTTTTTGGATTACTGTTATTTCTGCACATAGTTCCAATATATTATATTAATCCCCAAATAATGTCTATACAGAATATACATTAATATAATTTATAAAAATCCTGGTATAATTTCAGGAAATTAATGGAGTATCCTTAATCAACCTCTTGGGATTGAGCTGAATATTTTAAATCCATCAGAATTCTTTTTCATAAAAAGTTTGCATTTTGTCCTTCATAGCATATTTGGCATTTAACTTTATTTATTTATTTTTTAAATATATTTTATTGATTTTTCACAGAGAGGAAGGGAGAGAGATAGAGAGCCAGAAACGTCAATGAGAGAAACATCGACCAGCTGCCTCCTGCACACCCCCCACTGGGGATGTGCCCACAACCAATGCACATGCCCTTGACCGGAATCGAACCCGGGACCCTTCAGTCCACAGACTGACCCTCTACCACTGAGCCAAACCGGTTTCAGCTAACTTTATTTAGTGAAGGTTACTATTAGAACAGTTTCAGTCAAACAACTTAAAAAGTATTTACAACCACTTCCAGATGTTAGAATCTCTGTTAAATTCACCAACAAAAAATGCTTTACTTTATCTAAAGTTGCTTCTTTTATCTCCTGTCTCATGCTTTTAGGTCATTACCACAAAGATCCGTAAGATTTATAGAAGCATTAATAAAAAGAATCTAATAATTTCTTTGATATGTAAGTATTCTTCTTTTGCATGAGGTTGTCTATGTGCCACTGGATTATGGTAGAACCTGATTCTTTGTAAGTTTGGTAGAATATTGTAAAACATGGAGCTACATAGAAATTCAAATGGGTTTCTTCAAATTTTAGCCAACTAATGATATGAACATACATTTTTACAAAGTATTTTCTTCAATAGATGTAAATAACTGATGGTTGCTCTCAATTTATAGTTTGATAACACTACAACAACATCTTTTTTTCTGAATATAACATTATTTCTTATTTTAGTAGATAAGTGAGAACTAAATAAGTAAATTATTTTCTCATGTCACGAGTTTTGTAAAAGAAATAGACTCATACTGAAGTCTGTATAATACTGAATCCTGTGGTTTGTTTGTTTTTGTTTTTTTTTTGCTATAAATTATCTTGCATCACTACTATATCTACAAAAGCAAAACAACTGTAAAGTTCCACTCTCCCAAAATTACACTTGCCTGCTATCCCAGTATAAATATTTTAAGTTTACAACTAATATTGGTCTAGCAAATACTCACTGTGCCCACAATGTTCAGGCATTATGCTAATTACTATCTTTCTGCTTTATGCCTTTGGCTACTTAGAATTTGCTAATGACCAATTTATTAAACTGAAGAAGTGCCAAAATCATAAGACATTTTGAAAAATTAACACCCCACCCTTTGAAATAATTTAGGAACTAATTACTTAATGGCTATCTTGCTCAATAAGAAAAAGATGGTCATATAAATCATGAAATAAGACAGATGGGTCATGTTTTCCCTAATGATAGCTTTTAACATTTTAAGGTCTCAAATCCTTTTTGATTTTTTATTCTGATTATCATCCTTTCCTGTGAAGTAAGGTAACAAAAGGGGAAGCAGAGGTTCAAGGCTGTATGGGATTTGCTAACAATCATAATATACTTTAATGGTTGACTGAGTAGAAATAAAAACCCAAACTCCATGGGTCTAGAAATCCAGTGCAATTTCTACCACATTTATTCCAAACAGAGTTGATTTCTTGGTGAGATGAACCTTCCTCCTATTAAGATTAGTGGAATGTCCCAGGTTTTCCTGTTATATACATATTATTAATTGAACTTAATTTTCATATATAGGTTCAACCATGTTATGGTGTTAAGACAAAAATCTTCAAAAAGAACTTAAAAAAAGCAACTAGCATCCACCTGTAGGTATTTAACTTTTAATACGCAACACTTTGGATAGCAGAATTTACTTAATGTTAGATACAACCAACATAAAAAAGTGTCATTTCTATAAAATATCTAAACACAAATAAAAATGTAGCAATATCTCTCTCAATTCCTTATCTCTAACATGCCATAGTGCCTCCAGGAGACTGCTACTGCACTGTTTGACTATCATATTATATTTTAATGCAGTTTTTCACAGAATGTCATTGATGACATTGAAATATAATGAACAGTCCTAGAATATCAAGTTCCCAGTATTAAATGCTGAAAACAAGTGTAAAATAATCATATTCCTAAGATTTTAATTTGTAAATATTTTTAAGTATGAGAAACAATTCATTAGTCAGTTTCACTTTTCATGCTTATAAATTTTCATTGTCACAAATTTCTTTTTTGATAAATAGGATTTTGACATTTTGAACAAAACAGTATACAAAGAGAGTAATTTTTTAAATATATTTTATTGATTTTCCACAGAGAGGAAGGGAGAGGGATAGAGAGCTAGAAACGTCGATGAGAGGGAAACATCGACCACTGCCTCCTGCACACCCCCCACTGGGAATGTGCTTGCAACCAATGTACATGCCCTTGACCGGAATCGAACCTGGGACCTTTCAGTCTGCAGACCAACGCTCTACCACTGAGCCAAACTGGTTTCGGCTAAAGAGAGTAAATTTTGATGTGGGATAGTAGAAAACATATAACATCAAATTTGCTATATTAACCATTTTGAGCTGTAAAAAATATTGAAGATAAACGATCATGACAATAATAGCATTAGTCATAATAGCCAAGAGATAGAAGCATCCAAGTGTCCATTGATGAAAGAATAGATAAAGAAAATATGTTATATACCTACAATGGAATATTATTCAGAGAAAAAGGAAGGAAATTCTGTAACTACTACAATGTGAATGAACTTTAAGGACATTAGGCTAGTGAAATAAATCAGTTATAAAAAACAAAAACAAATACTATATATTTTTATAGAATTAATAATTAATTTCATAATATTATTTGAATTAGAAATATTGTACTTTTCATTGAGTCCCATGTGCCTGAGATATTTGTAAATTTAAAAAGTTATAAATATTAGTGTAACAAGAACTTAAGATATTGGATATCAATGTCTCCCATGTTACTCATTAAGACTTCAGGGTCAGGAATTTAATCTTATTCTCAAGATTATAAATGCAATGACAATTTATTGAGAACTTACAATAGGAGAGAATATTTTCCAGATTCCTGGTATGTTATCTTATTTAATGCTCATCAACACTTAATGATTTAGTTAGTCTTATTCACTTCACTCTATACTTGAGAAAACAGATTTCAAAAGTTTATATAACTAACCTACATTCAACAGAAGAGGATGGAAAGAATATTTGTCTTACTCAAAGCCCCTGCTTTGAAACTTGTAAAATAGACTGCCTTATTCTTCCTCAATGTCTTTTTTTTGCACTCTACCAGATGTTGCAAATATGTGAGTCTTATTTAACTAATGCACTGTTTAAATAATTTAATTTGAATGCCTTATCCTCTGAATAGCAACCTGCAGCACCTCACCCTCTTTTATTTTATTAGGTCATTTAAGATGACTATTCTGTAAACAAATTGGTAGTTACAGAATAGTCTTGGAGATGCAGCATAGAGATACAGCCTAGAGAGTAAAGTCGATAATATTGTGATAACTAAGTATGGTGTCAGATGGGTACTAGATTTATCTGGATGATCACTTAGTAAGTTATATATTGTTAATTACCTATTTGTACCCCTGAAACTAATATAATATTGTGCCTCAACTATAATTGAAAAATAAAAATGATAAAGTAAGTGACTAAATAAATATTTGACTGTTAAAAATAAATCATGTATTGCAATGACAGTGTTGGCACTATTTTATATACATCACTGTGCTTTACTACTTATTTTTTAGAAGATTAAAACTTTGGTGTAGATATTATGTGGGGTAATTAGAGCTCTGATAGCAATAGGTTCAGTAATAACATAGGACATATTAATGAAGTGTCTACAGAGAGTGAGTTGTGTATATTATTACGGGCATGGGGATCTAAAATGCTTAAATAACAGTCTTTTACACCTGGGAAGAAATTATATTATTTAGGTTGCCACTGAAAAGTTTCCCATAAAATGTAATTATTGGATAGGCCATCGCTGATTCTTAAAAAAAAAAAAAAAAAAAAAAAAAGATTCTCTTTATATTGCACATTATACTTACTTAAAACAAATCTGAAGTAAGGCTTCAGGAATCACTCACATGAAACAAAATTAAGAGTAAATCATATACAAGCATGGAATTCAAAATATCAACCCGATTTAGATACTCTTTCTAAGAAATATCACCTGCATGCACTCTAACGTATAAATGCAAACCTTCTAAATTATATTAGACTCACTGTGGTTTTCTGTACTTTTACAACTTTAAAAGTACCTTTCTCCTTCATTGGCAAACAATGAAAACCAAACAGGGCATTGAAAAAATAGATAGAGCGAGACATAAACAAATGAAAGAATATACCCTATTCATGGGTAGGTAGAATCAACATCATTAAAATGTCCATACTACTCAAAGCAATCTATAGATTCAATGCAATCCGAATGGCATATTTCATAGTCCTAGTAAAATTTTTCCAAAAAATCATTTGGGATAAAAAAAAAGACCCTGAAGAGGTTCAGTAATCCTAAGAAAAAAAAGTAGAAGATTGGAAGAATCACAATATCAGAGATCAAGCTATAATAAAAAGCCACTGTGATCAAAACTGCCTGGTCCTGGTACAAGAACAGACATATAGACCAACTGAACAGAACAGAGAACCCAGAGTTTAATTCAAGCCATTCTGCTCAATCAGTATTTGACAAAGGAGGCAAGAGCATATAATGGAGTCAAGACAGTTTCTTCAATAAATGGGGTGTTGGGAAATTTGGACAGATACATGCAAAAAAAAAATGAAACTAGACTACCAACTTACACCGTACACAAAAATAAACTCAAAATGGATAAAGGACTTAAATGTAAGATAGGAAACCATAAAAATCCTAAAAGAATCTGAGGCAGCAGAACAGCAAACATTTGTTGTAGCAATATCTTTGCTGCTACAGCTCCTAGGGCAATGGGGGCGAGGGAGAAAATAAACAAAATAAAAGATCCTGCACAGCAAGGGGAACCATAAACAACACAAGAAAGCCACTGAATGGGAGAACATATTTGTGAATGTTATATCCGATAAGGGTCTAATCTCCAAAATTTATAGGGAACACATACATTTTTAACAAAAGAAAGATAAATAATCCAATAAAAAAATGGGCAAAGGACCTAAATATACATTTTTTAAAACTGGACATAAAAAAGGCCAAGAGACATATGAAAACATGCTCAAAGTCATCATTCATCTGAGAGATGCAAATCAAAAGGACAACGAGGTCCCACCTCACACCTGTTATAATGGCTGTCACCATGACATCAACAAACTACAAGTGCTGACAAGATTGTGGAGAAAACGGAATCCTTGTGCACTGCTGGTGTGAATGCAAAATGGTTCAGCCACTGTGGAAAAACAGTATGGAATTTCTTCAAAAATTAAAAATTGGAACTCCCATTTGACCCAGTAATCTGACTTCTAGCAATGTACCCTAAGAAAGCAGAAACACCAATCAGAAAGGACATATGCACCCCTATGTTCATAGCAGCAAAATTTACAATAGCTAAGATTTGGAATCTGCCTAAGTGCCCATCAGCATGTGAGTGGATTAAAAACTGGTACATCTACATAATGGGATACTATGCTGCTGTTAAAAAGGAAGAACTCTTACCAATTGCAACAGCATGGATGGACCTGGAGAGCATTATGCATACTTGAAATAAGCCAGTCGGATAAAGATAATTATCACATGATCTCACTCATTTGTAGAATTTAATGAACAACATAAACTGATGAACAAAAATAGAGAAAGAACAGAAACATCAAACAGTCAAACTTCAGAGGTAACGCAAGGGAGGGTGGCGAGTGGTAAGATACTTTTTTGTATGCGTATGAGCATAACCAATGGACACAGACACTCAGGGGATGAGGGCATGTGCTGCGGGATGGGAGTGGCCGGTGAGAGGTCAATGGGGGTGGGGGGAGACATGTGTAATACTTTAAACAATAAAGAATTAAAAAAGAAGAAAACATTAAATTTATATAATTTATAATAATTTTATATTATATGAAATATAAAATGTTTCTTAGGAATAAAATACTTTATGCATACATTTAAAACATAAACTTGTATTTTGATTGACTTCCGTCGATTTCTGGTGATTGGGAATGGGGTAAGGTTCTTGAAGAATAAACAATTAGAAAAATAAAAACAAAAATAAAAATGACACCCTTTTTATCTTCTTGTAAAGCCAAAAAGGCCAATATATTTCTTTTTTTATCATGCTATTAGCATAAGCATTACTGTAAATCCACTATTATTAAATTCTTAGTGTAAATCCATTCAGGAATGGCTATTTATATAAAAATAATTTGCTTTTCTAAGAAGGTCTGATTAAGTAGCCAGTGTGGGATGAATTTCCTTATAGGCCACTTAGTATTTGGTGCTGAACTGCACCCAGTAAATTCCTGGGTGATTGTTCTGAAGAGAAAGAAGGGTCTCTAAACAAGTTATCCTTATTGGCCCAATAAGTTGTAGTCCAGCTGAAACTGGTTTGGCTCAGTGGATAGAGAGAGTCGGTCTGCGGACTGAAAGGTCCCAGGTTCGATTCTGATCAAGGGCATGTACATTGGTTGCGGGCACATCCCCGGTAGGGGGTGTACAGGAGGCAGCTGGTCGATGATTCTCTCTCATCTAGCTATCTATCCCTCTCCATTCTTCTCTGTGAAAATCAATTTTATATATATATATATATATATATATATATATATATATATATATATATGTTGTAGTCCAGTAATATTCATTGGTTATAGTCCAATAATAAATGCTATTCCAGTACTATACTTTGCTCTA
Source organism: Vespertilio murinus (assembly GCA_963924515.1). NCBI lineage: Eukaryota > Metazoa > Chordata > Mammalia > Chiroptera > Vespertilionidae > Vespertilio > Vespertilio murinus. The sequence continues at coordinate 59,647,479 of OZ004712.1, forward strand.
CATGAAACAATATTTCCCTGATGTTGATGCAGGTTTCTTATTTTATTTTTGAAAACTAGCTAAACTAGATAGGAAACCTGAGCAACAAACTCTTTGAACAAGTTGAAAGGTAGGCAGTGGTATTTATTTTTGAAAATATATTGATTTTTAAAAGATGGATATACAGAACAACTTAAAAAATAACCTAGAGCTTCTACTGAAATATGGAGTGAGCAAAATTTTTCTATAACTCTGGAAAAGGATAGATTTAATAGTGTCCTGCTCTTGCAATATCAACATAATTGTGTGAACAATTTATACTCTAAAACGTGTAAAAGTGGGCATTTTTTTCCATCGTATTCATTCATTCTTACATTCATCAAGTATGTGTTGAAAAGCTTCTTTGTGCTAAACCTTTTGCTAGGAAGTAAGTACAGAAGATTGCAAACCTCATGGACTTTATAATTTAGAAACCTATTGTTGATAATGCCAGTATGAAAAGGGTAATTAATATGGCCCGACTCATTCCATATAATGTGCTTCCCAGAGTCCCAGTTGTAGCCATGAAAGAACATGGCAGCTATATACAGTTTTAGATAGATTTCAGCTTTATTAACTTACAATGTTTCTCCCCACCACGGAGCAGGCAGTGCTCTGGAGATTGTAAGATGCCTGGTTTTCTCACCGCAGCCCCTGGTTTCCTTAGTCCAGCCTTTTCGTTCTCTCATCATGAATGCTCAGCAGGGGAATAAATGGAGCGTCGATGCACCCCCTCTTTCATTATGCTGTGATTCATCAATACAACATTTCTCCACTTCATGGTGAGTTTTTGTCTTTTGACTATGGACTTTCGGATTTTAAAGATCTGTTTTAAACAGATGTGACTTTCAGGTGCACAGGAGAGAACCGGCAACGGCAGGGTAACTATGCAGATAATGCATTGCTGGTCAATGGCGGCAAGCAGGGTTCAATTCTGCATTGTCCCCTGACTTTGCTGCTTAATTATGCAGTGAAACTAAATTAGAGGTGAGCCTGAAACCACTGCATACATGCTATGTAAGAAGAGTTCTTTGCCAAAAGTAAAACTAATCATTGTGGGTTTTTTGTTTGTTTGTTTCTGAATTCAACACTGGCTAACTGCATTGTCATTTGAAAATTTTTTGTGTATTTGTTTATTTTCTTAAAAGAATTTTTTCTTGCATTAAGACAGTTTTACTTATAAAACTTGAAAGTAGTCCTAGCCAGTTTGGCTCAGTGGTAAAGCATCATCGGTCTATGGACTCAAGAGTCCCAGGTTTGATTCTAGTCAGGGGCACATACCTTGGTTGCGAGCACATACCCAGTGGGGAGTGTGCAGGAGGCAGCTGATTGATGCTTCTCTCTCATCCCTCTCCCTTTTAAAATACATTTAAAAACAAACTTGAAAGTAGTAAGACATCAAATATAATTAATCAATATCCTTACAATAAATGTATCCTTTTCCTCAATAACACATTTCACTAGGAAACTCTTCTCAGGTTCAAAAATAGGTTTGTTTAACTTTTATTTATAGCTTTAAAAAATACCTATACTTAAGAACAAATATATCATTATAACGGCATATAAAAGGTTAGAGGAACAAGACAATATGAGTAGAATTAATCTACTCTTTCCAATCAAAGGCTTTCTCCATTTGCTCAAATAACGCATAAAACGGTGTCACCAGACTGGAGCCTGTGTTCATTTCCATTAATATGATGAATGCCGAAGCCTAATTAGATTTGAATGTATCCTGTGGAACTGGTCCCTTCACTTATTTTCCAAGGCATTTCTGCATTAATTTTATTCATTATCCTTCTTTCCTGCAGTTTAATCTGAAGACATGGGAGAAAAAGATAATACAAAAGCATACCTTCTTGCAAGGTCCTTCAGGTTTCATACATCTCACGAAGGAGCTGGAATTCACAGTGATTGGCAGCCTCTGCAAATGTCTGCATTCATCATATACCCCGAACCCTGCAACTTAGGAATTGAAATAGCTCTTTTCATGTTTTTGTTGCTTTATCAGCTTGCTTGAAACTTATGGTTCTAATTGGTATTTCTGAACTCACATCACCGCCTGATTTTGAAGATTACTTTCCCAGAAGGAAAGGTGCAATTGTTGTTGATGAGCATGGAATGATTATACCTAACAACATTAGACATCTAATTTGAATATAACTCTGGACTCTACCTGGCGTTCATATATGCTCATGAGGAAATCTCTCTGTTCCTTCTTAATATTTTAAAACTTTATTTCTTTACTCCTAAGGACCTGCTAGAAGACCTCTCTGGTCAGGCTAATGCGTAGATCAGGTGGGGAAGTCGATACAAAACGCGTGTGTCTAATTCATCAGAAGAGCTTCAGTTAGAGCAGTAGAAAATAATAAAGACTCCTTGCTTCAAGTGCCAAATAGCAGCTTTCTTCTGGCAGTCACCCCCTTGACTAGTGGCTCATTTGCTGTGGGTCTTCAGAGAGGCTGATACCATGTTTCCTCAAAATTAAAGACATCCTCCGAAAATAAGACCTACTTATAGGTTTCCTTCTGAGTGAAATATAAGGCATCCCCCCGAAAATAAGGCCCCCAGGATTCACAGTTTGTCTGGTTTGTGTTGACAACTACCGTACTACCGTACCATATACAGGTAATAAATTTCCTTTATTTTCATTTAACAATAAATGTGTACCGTATTCTTCTTCATGGAAAAATAAGACATCCCCTGAAAATAAGACCTAGCACATCTTTGGGAGCAAAAATTAATGTAAGACACTGTCTTGTTTTCGGGGAAACAGGGTAGCAGTACCAAATATCACTAAAATGAAAGAAAAACAAAGGTGCGGTGACAGGGATGCATTTGGGCACTTATTTTTAAGGGGAATGTGCATGCCATTGTTGTAATCCCTGAATCTACAAGTTTCTATTGATCCACAGCTCTGTGATGGATCACCTTGCCATCTTCATATTAACTTGTGGTGTTTCTTTCTTTTTTTCATACTCACCCAAGAATATGTTTTTTATTGATTTTAAAGAGAGAGGAAGGGAGAAGGAGAGAGTGAGAGAAGCACTGACATGAGAGAGAAACATCAATCAGTTGCCTCCCAGGGATAGAACCGCGACCCTTCTGTGTGCAGGACAACCCTCCAGGCAACTAAGCCATGCTGGCCAGGGCAATATTAACTTCACTTTAATGTGTTATAGCTTAAGGATAATTTAAAAACTGTAAACCAAGTTTTAAATTTATGCATGGATACTGTAATTCCCAGAGGCTTATTTCAAACTGTTTTCTGCAGACTTCTTGAACCAGGCTGTTCTAAGTCAGATTTTTGCTACATACCTTGATCAATTTCCTTGATTATTTTGTGTTTAAGTTCCCTCAGTTGTCAAACTTAGATACTACTACTGGCTTGTAGGGTTAAATGAAATTTGTATTTAAAGAGCTTAGAGCAGGGTCCACCATATACTATTTTATATCTAAATGGTTATGCGATCGTATATAATATCTGAGTTATCATAGTCAGGCTTCTCCAGCTGAGTTTTCTGGTTCAGTCTCGACCAATATTTACGATGCAGAGCTCACTCCAGCAGTGCCGACTGGTCACATTGTAAGAAAGAGGGCCTGGCCAGCATGGCTCAGAGGTGGAGCAGTGACCTATGAACCAGGAGGTCATGGTTCAACTCCCTGTCAGGGCACATGCCCAGGTTGTAGGCTTGATATCCAGTGTGGTGGGTGCAGGAGGCAGCTGATCCATGAGTCTCCCTCAGCGTTGATGTTTCTTTCTCTCTCTCCCTTCCTCTCTGAAATCAATACAAATATGTATTTTTTTTAATTGTGAGAAAGAACATTTAGTTTCTCTCATTACAAAGTTTTTGTATGTGAATGCTAATACAGTTTATTATCATCTTCCCTTCACATCGCAAATATTTGGTTCCATCTCCTTTCAGCTCACAAAACACACTCACACCTGTGCCTCTGTCTCGGGACACCATATAAAAACCCGATCCAGTCACCGCCGTGGACTGAAAGGCCAAGGATCATGGGCTGGATCTTTACATCTGAATGTTCCTTGTCCCCCTTTGTTTCAGATACCCATGAACTAAAAAGGCAAGTGGTCTACTTCTCATTTACCCAACATACAATGTTCTAACAGGGCTAGGGTAACTTAAATATGCGTGGAAAGGTAACGACTTGAAGATACACAAGTGCAGCAATTTGGGGATTTAATGGGAGAGCTGTTACCAGAGCCCTTGGCGAGTGGGCATGCTCCTTTGCCTCCTGGATGTAGATTTCCAGTCTGCTGTTTCCATTGGCTCTTGGTTTCACCTTTGGTACAAGTTTTCACCTGCAGCCAATGCTCAAGCTTATCTAGGCTCCTATACTTATAACCTAAGTCACATAGTCACCTCTTTAGAATCTAAAACTCCCACCATGATAACACGTCCTGTACTCGCTGCCTCACAAAGTGAAAATCACATTTCCCCCAAATCCTGGCCCTTAGTGTGGAAGACAGACTTTCAGATCAGTTTTAATTTCCTGGTGAGTTTTTGCCATAGAGAGCTTGTTGTTCATAATGAAATCATGTTGTGTTCCGGGCTTGGGTTAACCTAGTAACCAAATGCAGTTGCAAGTGTCAGTTTCTTACCCTGGAGGTCTTTGGGATGTTACATAAACTCATGGCTATAAACCAAGATGTAGGCAGGGCTCTGCCCAAGATTCCTCAGCATCCAACTGATAATATATCAGGGAGTGTTAGGATTTTATCCATACACAAGGCCTACTTCAGGACCCGATTCTTTTAAAAATGTTTTATTTCATAATAATTTTCTTTAAATATAACAGTAAAAATAATCATTTCTCAAAATATAAAAAATGAAAATTATATTGAAAATGTTTAAATCACCTCAAATTAGATCACTTCCAAACCCACAATAAAAAAAGATAAATTCTAAATATTTGGGTTATTTTTTTCATATATTAATTTGCATATTTTTATGTTTAGTTTTGTGTACAAGCTGATTTTCCCCCTCCATTAATTGGAGCTCACTTGTATTCTTTTATTTGTTTGTTTGTTTTTGTAGTAGTGACTTTAATTTAAATATATTTGATATTATAGTGTAGTAGAAATTCACATTTTAATACTTTAGAATTTAGTATTATATAAATTAATATTATATAAATTAATACTATAAAATTAATACTATAGAAATTCACATATTAATACCTTCTTCTCTTGCCTATCCCACAAATTCACAATTCTTGTCAATAAAATCTACAATATTAGATTCCTTCAGAATAAGCACTATATTTAGCTAATTCTCCACTGCCAAACCTTTTCTTTATTAACTTATCATTTCAGTTCTTTATTTTGATTTATATTCATTGTACTGGAACAAATATTGAAGAAGTACATTTTTGGGAACAGATAAAGTATTATTGCAATGAATGAAGACTCAGATAAATAGGGATATTATTGAGCTATCCCCAGGAGTGATGCTTTTGTAGCTGGGTACAGACATTTTGGATCTCTTTTTTTAAAAAGATATGTAAACACTAATCTGTCATCATGCAATTACTAATGTGAAGAGGTTTCAGCTGTTTATTCACTTATTAGTAACAACTCATTTCTCCAAAGTGAATATGCTGTAGTGGTTTATATATTTATGAAATTTTAAAATATTCTAGATAAGTCTGGAATATATGCAGTTTAAAAACATTAATTTTTCTTAGTATAATGTAAATCTTGTTCCTACCTACTCTATCCCTGCATAATTAATGGTAATCTATTGAGCATTAAAATGAATGGCACTAATATCTTTTAGTCTCACACATAATTTTCTTATATTAAACTTTCCCTTGAAGTTTCTTATCTTAGCCATTTGATTCACTATTTGATTTTCTGAGCTATCCATGGTGGTATGCAGTGTGTCCACTTGGTTTCAAATTCAGAAATCATTAATTCCTTAAACTATAACTAATCTAAGTTAGTTCTTTCATAATTTATTCTTGATTTATTTATACAAGTAAAGTGACTCACTTAGTTTTGAACAAGCACATTTCTAAAGTAATTATTCAGTAAAAAATGCACTTCAGCTGGAGACATTGCTCTTTCCCCACTTCTACTACCTATCATTGATTTGCATAGAAATGCCCAGGTAGTAGTATTTACAAGGTTCATAAATTCTGCATTTGAAAAAAAGGGCATCGTTAACTCTTAGTGTGGCAAGTTAAAACTATACATTGTAATCATTAGAATAATCACTAGAAGTATAAAAGCAAAAAAGAATAGTTATAAATTTTATATATAATTTAAAATTGAATTATAAATAATATTCAATAATTCTAAAGAAGGTGGAATAAAAAGAACAGGAAAATTCAGGAGACTAACAGAAAACAAAAAAAGTAGATTTGTTTTACAGAACCATATCTATAATTGCATTAAATATGAATGGAATAAGCATGTTGTTAGAAGTCCAAGAACACCAGAATGAGTAAAAAAGAATACCTTGTGGTGCCTGCAAGGCTGGAAATTAATAAAATCATGCAGACAGTGACTATAACAAGGCTAGGGTGACTGTATGTGTGTCAGATAAAATAGACTTAAAAAATAAAGAGTACTAGTTTGATGTAGGCCCTTTGTTTATCTTTTCCTGAGTTTCCTTTGCTCTTAGAGATATAGCTGCAAAAATACTGCTGTGAGAGATGTCCATGTTTTCTTCTAAGATTCTTCTATGGTTTCATGACTTACAGTTCAGTCTTTTATCCTTTTCGAGTTTATTCTTATGTATGGTGTACATTGGATGATCTCATGAGTTTATTCTTGTGTATGGTGTAAGTTGGGTGATCTCATTTCATTTTTTTTCCAATTTTCCCAACACGATTTATTGAAGGGAATGTCTTTATTCCATTATATGCTCTTTCATCCTTTGTCTTGTATTAATTGACCAGAAAGGCATGAGTTGATATCTGGGCTCTCCGTTGTGTCCCATTGTTCTACATGCCTGCTCTTGTGCCAGTTCCAAGCTGTTGTGATTACAATGGCCTTTTAGTATAGTTTTATTCTTGTATTGTGAAATATCTAATTGTTCTTCTTTCTCAAGAGTGCTTGGCTGGTCAGGGTCGTTTTGGTTTCATATAAACTTTTAGAATATTTTTCTAGTTCTGAAATGAAATGTCATTTATATTTTAATAGCAATTACATTGAATCTAAAAATTGTTTTGGGTAGTATAGACATTTTAATGATATAAATATTTCCAATCCATTAACATCCATCTATTTTTATCTTCCTTAATTTTTTTATTTAATGAATATATAGTCCTCTCAGTGCAGGTCTTTAATTTTCTTGCTTAAAGTTACTATTTGGTACCTTATTTTTTGTTGGTGCAATTAGTAAATGGGGTTGTTTTCTTAGTTTCTCTTTATGATAGTTCATTATTGGTGCATAAAAATGTTTTTGCATTTGGATTTTGGATTTTGCACCTTTTCCAAATTTGTTTATTAGATCTGATAGTTTTTTGTTGGAGTATTTAGGGTTTTCTATATACAATACCATGTACTCTGTAAGTAATGACAGTTTTACTTCCAATTCTATGCTGAATAAGAGTGGTAAAACGGACAACCCTGCTTTGTGCCCAATCATAAGGGAAACACTTTTAGCTTTTGCCATTTGAGTATGATGATAGTGGTAGGTTTTTCATATATGGCCTTTTTTCCCTCTTTGCTTAGAGTTTTTATCATAAGTGGTTTGCTAGATTTTATCATGTCCTTTTTCTGCATCTATGATATGATATGAGCATGTGATTTTTCTCTTTCATGTTATTTATGTTATGTATCATACATACTGATTTGTGAATACTTTACCAACCTTGTACTCCCGGAATAAATCCCACTTTGTCACAAGCTAAAAAGCATACCAAAAGAAACTATCAACAAAATGAAAAGAAAACCCACTCTATGGGAGACAAATTTTCCAATGCTATGTCTGATAAAGGGTTAATTTTGAAAATATATAAAGAACTTATACAACTCAATACCAGAAATACAAATGATCCAATGAGAAAATGGACAAAGGACCTGAATGGAAACTTTTCGAAAGAGGACATACTGATGCCCAGAAGACATATGAAAAAAAGCTCAATGTCACTGATCATCAGAGAGATGCAAATTAAAACTACAATAAGGTATCACCTCTCACCTGCCAGAATGGCTACCATCAATAAATCAACAAACAAGTGCTGACAAAGATGTAGCAAAAGGGAACTCTAGTCCACTAGTGGTGGGAATGCAGACTGGTACAGCCACTGTGGAAAACTGTTTGGAGTTTCCTCAAAAAATTAAAAATATAACTGCCTCTTTACTCAGTGATCCCATTTCTGTGGATAATCCTATGAATCCTGAAACACCAAATATATGAATATATGCACCTCTCTGTTCATAGCATTATGTTTATTACTTAAACAATAATAAATATTTGAAAACAGGGCAAATACCTACCAACCAATGAGTTGATAAAAAAACAAAACAAAACTCTGCTACACTGACACAATGGAATACTAGGTGGCTGTAAAAAGAAGGGACTCTCTTGTGACAGCCTGGAGGGACATGGATAGCATTATGCTAAACGAAATAAGCCAGTCAGAGAAAGACAAATGCCATTTGGTCTACCTAAACATTGGAATCTAATTAACAAATAAACTGATGAACAAAATAAAACCAAAAGAATGGATACATGGAACAGACTTGTGGAAGCCAGAGGGAAAGGAAATGGAGGTGACTGGATAAATAAGTTGAAAGTATTAGCTGAAGAACATATATGTATATTCCATGGACAGAGACAATAGTGTGGTGAGGCCAAAATAAGGGGAGATAAGGTTTGTGGAGTTGGAGAAAGTCTACCAATAATGTTAACATTAAAAATGTTTAATAATAATAAAAAAGAACTTTAAAAGAGAGTGTTACCAGTTAGTAAAAGGAATAATTTCAATTATAACTGGTGAGCCATTTTAGAATAATAATAACAATTTAAAAATTCTTTTATACTTTTCTGCTTTGATAACACTAGTTGTGCTGAAAAACGTCTTCATTAAGAGATAAATGTTTGCTTTTTAAACATTTCTGGAATGTCTTTATAATACTAAAACCTATGTAAATACAAAGATTCACATGTATCTGTTTTTACATCCTTAGGTATTTTTGCTGAATGTTTGTTATTTTCCAGAAATCCTATATAATAAAAGGGTAATATGCAAATTGACTAAATGGTGGAACATCCAATGACGAGGGGCAGGTGCTCTATAAAGGAGCTGCCCCCTGGTGGTCAGTGCGCTCTCACAGGAGTAGTGCCACTGGGCCAGAAGCTGGGCTTAAGGCTGGTGAGCACAGTCATGGCAGCAGGAGCCTCTCCCTCCTCCACAGGAGCACTAAAGATATTCCCCAAGGGCTCCCGGACTGGGAGAGGGTACAGACAGTGCTGAGGGACCCCTGAGTGAATACATTTCATGCACCGGGGCTCTAGTTAGATAATAAGCTACTTGAAGACCCGTATTCTGTATTGTATCTCCTGTAAGCACCAAAATGTGGAGTCTAATACTTGTGATCTAGTGAAAGCCCAATAAATACCTGTATGTTGATGTTACATTTAAAAATCTAGTAGCAATATCCTCAAATGGAAATTTTGATAGTTCTCAGCAGACTTTAATGTAACTAAAGTGCTTCTGCATTTCAGTTGTCAATAGAATGAATGATTCCGGACACTCTGTCCTCAATATTTTGGTACCTGTAAGGCAATAAGAAAATGAATACAGTATCTGTAGTAGATTATTGTGCTAGATATTTCTTAAATTCTCATAACTCTTTACCATTCCTTATAATTTAATAGGCTTCAAGAAGCTGACTTCTTTTAAAAAATATATTTTATTGATTATTTACAGATAGGAAGAGAGAAGGATAGAGAGTTAGAAATATTGATGCGAGAGAAACATCGACCAGCTGCCTCTTGCACACCCCCTACTGGGGATGTGCCCGCAGCCAAGGTACATGCCCTTGACCAGAATCGAACCCAGGACCTTTCAGTCTGCAGGCTAAGAAGCTGACTTCTTTAGCCTTCATCCTTTAGGCTTCTTGTCCTCTAGTTTCTGTATAGTTTTGCTAATCAGGAGCACCAGGAAAACAAGGGAGATAGAGGTTAGAGAATATTTTCTTCTAGTTCCTTATCTGATTGGCTGAAACTGTAAGTGGCTTTTCTCTGCCTAAGGTCACAGTTCCTTTTTACCAGTGGCCCTTTTAATTCAGTTCTAGCTCCACTGGGTTCTAGAATCTATTCCTCCCTTGGCTTCTTCAGGACTAGGAGTGGTGAGCCCTCTCAGCTTATGCTTTGGGAAGTTTCCTTTGATATTTTCTCATAACTCCATCTCATCTTTGTAAATAAAATTGTCCCTTAATTAAAATTCCCTCAAGTACTATACTTGTGCTGTTTTATTTTATTTTATTTTATTTTATTTTATTTTATTTTATTTTATTTGGGGACCCCAAGTAATACAGTGTTTTTAAGTGAAGGATGAAAAGATGACTAGAATCTGCCTGTTTCATAATTTACTCTTTTAGAGAAAAATTTGCACACTTTATATATTGGTGATAACTCAAATAAATTTAGAGGACGTTGCCTCAAAAGGAGGACAATTTAGCACAGGTTCATCTTGTGAGCAAGAAAAGCAATATTTATCAGCTTCTAAAATAAGCATGTGTTCTCTGTTTTCTTAAGCCCAAAGGATAGCTAACTGAAAAGATCTAGAGTGACTTGACAAAATGTTAGAAGTGCCATATTAAAAAGCCTGGTTGATATCTTGTCATGTTAACTTTATCTCTGCAAAGTCAGATGTCTGAATTCTCCTCCACTTGTAAGAAGATTAAGGTGCTGCATGACAGATGGTTTTAAAAACCACATGCCATTCAATCTGGTCCCAAAGGGAAAAATGAAGTCACCCACTACTTTAATGTAAAAAATTCTAGTGAGAGGATTCTCAAAAGTGAATGTTGTCACTTGACAAAGGAATTCCCTATGATTCTAGGGACGCTGGACTCCAGCATTCCCCCATTATAAACATTTGTGCCTCCTGCTACCTTGGGTGAGAATCAGGCTTTGACATGAAATGGTTCAATTTAGCAAGTTCCAGAACCAAGTCATGGCAGGACAATTGGCTCAAGTTTCAATGACCTCTCTTCTCCCTTCTGATTTTGATAATTTTTCTTTCAGGTGACGGTTTTATCTATTAACCAATATTTTGTATGGGTGATAGAAAATATTTAATGCATTCTTTTACTGAGAATTCTCTTTTATTGAGAATTGGAGCTTGTAATCAAAGAAACACAATTCTAATTGTGCCGCTTTCGTGCCTACCAAAGCAGAGTGAGGGTGGCATTATGGATCCATAGGGCATTCTTACTGTGTTGAATTTTTTCGACATACAAAGTTTTTTACTTATATTGATCCAATGTTCAGCTTTCTACTTTATTATATCCCCATGCTCATGAGATCCATTACACAAATGGTCATTAAATTGAATGGAAAATTAGTTTTCTTGTTTGGTTTTCTTGGCTCATGAAAGAGGATCGGAAAAGGAAACAGCACTTCACAACTTGTGAAGGGGTGTAGAAAACCAATATATAATAAAATATTCTCGCCTTGTGGAAGCTTATAAAATGGTATCATAAAATTTGTACTGTGTACTTCTTATTTTTTATGTACTGTGGGCTTTTATAAAATGGTATTATTCACCTGAAAGAAAGCAATAAATAATAATTCCCAGAATACTCCAATTGATAATTTTTACTGTCCACTTGCAAAAATAAAGTCAGGAAGTTGAGTTTCTAATAGAGGGACTGCGCTTTCACTCTGCCACAGAGATTTGTTTGGAAATTAGGAATGAGTATTTTTAAACCTTGTCAGAAATCTGGTAATCAAGTCAAATTTAAAAACATAAAGGTTTGAATATCATTGCTGGAAAACCATCATTGTCACTAATAGAGAGATGTGGACAGGGAATCTGGAATTAGTTAATTAATTGCTCTGAAAGGTCGGAGCTAATCACTCATTGTTTAGTTGAGACATTGGTAGCTAAAGCAGCCTCTACCTGTTAGTCTATGTAAATTCTTGCTGATGGGCTATTATTGGAATTTCTTGCCCAAAGGATCTGAGTGTATGCCATAACCTTAGTAAAAGGGATAGCAAAGCCCAGGGGGGAGGGTGGATGCGGGGGGGGGGTAGGGGCAGGTAATCCTCCCCCTAGAGGTGGAGTCACACCTGGGCCCCAATATTCTCAAATTCATACTTTTCTAGTCTCTTTCATTTGTGTGTGGCCTTCTTCAGAACCCGAACCCTGAACTGGGACCCTGAACCACATGGGATGCGAAAGGGGTTACCACTTAACATGACTTAGAAATAACTTCGTTTCATATGTTAATTTTAACATATGAAAGATGCAACAAAAATTACAATCTAACTAAATCACAGCATCATAACAGCACAATTTTAGAAAACATTTTATTATATAAAAGTTGTAGGCCTCCCAATACCTATAACCATCACATAGTTCAAATCCCCATCACGGATGCCTTGGGACCCTCCAAACAGGTCTCCTATCCATGAATCCTGTCTGTTAGGTGCTCTTTATAAAATACAGATCAGCTTAATGTTTTTCATCAAGCCATTTAGCAATGTTTCAAAAATCTTTATTTGATTTACATTTTTCCTTTACAAGCAGTTCATCTAATCAATTTTATATTCTGCATTTATTCCTCTTTCCATCCTTCATTTCTATATCAAACAACTTAGAAATACCTTCTCTTTCATCTTGGTCTCTACCAACTCTAGGCTTTCTGATGAATTGAAAACACTTGATTCATTTCAGTAAAAATTGCTGGATCTCTTTTATCATGACATATTACTTAATGTGTACTAATTTTACTTTTCAGATATTGAGTACCCTTTCCTATAATCTGGCTTCCATAACCCATAATCCCATCTTTAATCTATCAGTCATACTTTAAGATTGAACTATAATTGAATGTTTAAATTCTTTATAGGGAATTCCCAAACACTGAAAACCAATATATGACAGTGTCTAGGGTGCATTCTCAATATCAGTATAGCTGTCCTTCAGATCTGATTCCAGTGAGGCATGCTGTTAACATTTTTTTTCCTTTAGAAATTTTTTTTTTCTCACAAAGAAAACCATGTATGTAATTTTAAAACAACAGGGTTAGAACCCAATAAAATAGATAGAATTATTAAGTAAAAATCATTAATCTCTTCATTTCACCCAATATAACAATTCATAACATTCCTCCTTTCATCCTCCCTGCCTCCTCCACCTTTCTCCTTTCTCTTTTCTCTCTTCCTTCCTTCCTGCCTCTCCCTCCCTGTCCCTGCCTCTCTTTTTCTCTTTCAACATGAAGATCAAAGAAAAAGAATCTGGGATGATGCCATCATCTGCTGTGGTTCAATAAGTAATGGACTCAGATATTTAGGCAGTGTAAAATGAAACCGGTCCCTGAAAGTTATAGTTCTTGATTGTCATAAAACCAGGGTTTGTATTAAAAGCATGATGATGTTGTTTCTCCTATGAGATTAAACAGTTTGTAGTATAAAAAATTATTATTACTACATTGTGATATAGTTTCTTTTAAGTGAAAGGATTATTCTGATATTTATATTTTTCAGAATGCATGTATTTATTTAGTGAAATCCACACCTTTTATTTACTACTAGATAAAACATTCTTCTTAAAGATATTACATTGTTCTTCCATAACTATGTAGAAAATTATATAAGCAAATTAATATAAAAGTGTCCATTTGTGAAGATATAATGTGCATTACAATATTAATAATGACTAACTTTTTTCATATTGATACATATTAAATGCTTATTTAAGATCTATTTATATGTATACTTACATGTTAATTTACATATATAGTAATGTAACACACTACTTACTAAGAGTAATGCACTGTACTAGTTGGGATACATCAGTGAATAAAAGAGACAAGAATCTACTTTCCCAGAGCTTACATTCAAGTAAAGGGAGAAAAGCAAATAATTAAACATCTGTGAAGATGAAAGTGCTTTTACAGAAAGAAAGTGGGGAACTGTGGAGGGATGTGGTGTCAAGGTTACTTAGTGCTAATGCAGACTCACACAGACTAAAACCAGAGAATGAGCCCAGCTGGTGTGGCTCAGTGGTTGAGTGTTGACCCAGGCACCAAAAGGTCACCTGTTTGATTCCTGGTCAGGGCACATGCCCAGGTTGCAGGCTCGATCCCCAGTTGGGGAAATACAGGAGGCAGCCCAATAATGTGTTTCTCATCATTGAAGTTTGTGTCTCTTTCTCCTTCTCCCTTCCTCTCTCTCTCAAATCAATAAAAACATTTAAAAAAAGAAAAATCAGAGAATGAGTGACAAATATACTTCCTGGAGTGTATAGAAATAAATGGAGATAAAGGTCCTACAGTCAGTCTCTGCATTTTTGGTTGTTGTGGAGTTGAGCTTATTGGAGGAAGTTTAGGGGTTTTCTAGGAATGAGAAACATGGAACTAGGAAGGCTAGTGGTGGAGGGGAAACCCCATCTTCAATGATAACAGAAATGAAACCTTGAAGTTCTACCCAGAGAGTTTAATGGGCTCTATTTCTGGAGTTTATGTAGCAGGGAATGACAACTTTCTGACTTACATAATTTAGCCATTCAGCTACTTCAAGAACTATGTTAGGATTTTATGAGATTTTTCTCTTTTTTAAAAACACTTTTATTGAGATATTATTGGCATATAAAAATTCTCTATCTGTAAGATGTACAACTGGAGGTTTTGATATACATGTACAGTAAAGTAATTAATATGAATAGGCTAGTTAACATATCCTGATGTCTGTCATTTTAAGGAAGGGACAGAGGCTGTAAATATGTTCCCATATTAGAATGAAAGCCAGAGTTATTCAACTGGGCATGATCTTGGAAGGACTGTGTAAGATATTAATATGAAGGTATTGTGTTTATGAATGCAGAAGAAAAATTTGAAATAATATTCTGTCACATAATTACTTAATATTTCTGTGCAATGTCAATAAATGGTGCATGTCATCAGAAAGTATATTTAAATTTGAGAACAATGCAACCAGTCCAATTCAACTCACAAATGGCATTTATTGTAGCAGCTGTGGATCAAGCACATATTTCTACTCATTAAGCAGATGGTTGCATACGTGTTTTTTGATAATCTGCCTACATCACTACAAAAAATAATTATCACAAGAGTACAAACAATAGCTTCCCTGTTTGTTCAAGTCAAAAATTAAGAGAACCATTGCTTTTTTCGCATTTCTTTTTATTTTATTTTTTTGAATTTCCATCATATATACACCAAAGACTAAACGGTGTTGATTTAACTTACTTTTCTTAAAATTCCATTCTTGCTGTGTTAATGTTTAGGTAACCATTTGATAAACAAATTAAAAAAATTATAGATATAATTGAAATTCACTTAAAGTTTTGACATGTTTTATTTACAGTCAGAAAATTGAAGAGAAATATCTCTCACAAATAGTAAATACACACACACACACACACACACACACATATATATATATACACACTATGAAAGCAAATAAAAATATCGAACATGTAGAGATAAAAAACTTGTTTTCATGGTGTGTCCTCCTATAATAAATAACAATTAATGGTGTTATTTAAAGAAGATTAAAATTATCAGAAAAAATATGTTTATGTAACTACTTGTTTTGTCATATGGATAACAGTTACTTCTTTCATTTTTTTAAAAAAAATTGATTTCAGAGAGGAAAGTAGAGGTAGAGAGAGAGAGAGAGATAGAAACATCAATGATGAGAGAGAATCATTGATTGGCTGCCTTCTGCACACCCGCCACTAGGGATAGAGCCCTTAACCAGAGCTTGACCAGAACCTAACTGGGGGCCCTCCAGTCTACAGGCCACACTCTAACCACTGAAGCCAAACCAGCTAAGGGCACTTCTTTCATTTTTATAAAGGGCCATTCTCTAAATAGAATTCATGATACGTTATGCAATGAGGGCAACATATCCTTTAATGAAAACAAAATTTTTATTTAGAGGTCTCAAAAATCAGAGAAACATAAGTACACTGTATTAAAATTAAGAACATTTATTCATCAAAAAGTATTTTTATGAGAACAAAAATGCAAGCTGCCAAGTGGGAGTAGATCTTTGCTATCCCTTGTCTAACGGTTTTTATCCAAAAATATAAAAAGAGTTCCTTCAAATAAAACAGAAAATCCAATAGTAAAATGAACAGACACTTCAAAAAGGAGGATAGCCAGACAAGATCAGCATATTCAGAGTGGTTGTTTGAATGGCTATTTTCAACGAGACAAGTAATAGTAAGTGTTAGTGAGGTTGAAGATAAAAAGAAACCCTCATTCACCACTGGTGGGAATGTAAGCTGGTATGGCCACTATGGAAAGGAGTATGAAGATTCCTCAAAAAAAAAAATTAAGAATAGAGCTACCATCTGACCCAGCAATTCCTCTTTTGGGTATCTACCTTAAAAATTTGAAAACAAAGATATTCATAAAGATTTGTGTATCTCTTTGATCACTGTAGTGTTATTCACGTGGCCAAGACATGTAGACAACTGAAATGTCCCTGGATAGAGATGAATAAGCATGTGGTCCACATATACAATGGAATATTATGTAGCCATAAGAAAAGATAAAATACTGCATTTGCAACAACATGAATCTTGAGAATATCATACTAAGTGAAATAAGTCAGACAGAAATATTAAGAACCATATGATTTCACTCATATGTGGGATATAAAACTGAAAGCAACAAATGAACAAACAAGAAAAATAAACAAAGATACTCATAGACACAAATGACAGTGTGATAGTTACCAGAGGGTTGGGGGATTGAGTAAAGAGTAAAGTAGGTCAAATATATGGTGATGGAAGATGATTTGACTGTATGGTGGGCACACAACATATATGATACAGATGATGTATCATAGAAATATACGATTGAAACCTATTGCCACCCAATAAATTTAATGTAAAAAGAGGATAGCTAAAGAATCAATAAACATTTGAATATAGGTTCAACTTCATTAATCATCAGGGGAATAAAAATTATAACAATGAGATACTACTAAACAAACATAATGGCAATAATGATATGTTGAGAAACTAAAATTATCATACAGTAATATTGGGAATATAAATTTACCAAGCATTCTGTTTGTCATTATTTACTAAAATTGACTTGATACTACACTATGACTCAGCGATTCCACTGCTAGCTATAACCAATGAAAATGTTAGAAATATTCAATATTCATTAACATTCATCACCAAGAATATTCATAGTTGAGCTTTGAGAGAGCCCCAAAGTAAAAACAAGGTAATATCAGTTAACAGTGTAAAATATCACATTTTATATTTTTTCTTTATACAATGGAATTTACTATTATAATGATCATGAATAAACCACTAATAGTAACTTACTATCGCATGTGGTTGATTCTGCATTAGTATCTTCATTTCTCCATTCCCCACAACCTCTCTGACTAAAATTAATTATTGTTTATGTAGTTTGTCAATAGTAGAGTGGAGACTTTATTAATTGATTTTGCTCCCTTCCTATATGCTTTGCATAATTCTGTCATGGACCAGGTTCTAGGAATCCTGTGCTTTGAGTCTCTTTAACCTGTGCACATCACATCTCTGAGGAACCAAGAAAGAGGGAGGGATCCTTGTGATCAGTGGCCAACTTCTATTCTCATTGAGGGCAGCATGTAAATTGGTGAGAATAAAAAACACTTCCTATTTTAAAGAGAAGATAAAAACATATCTCTATTTTATCCTAGCTAGTTTGGCTCAGTGTATAGAGCAATGGCCTGAAGACTGAAGGGTCCTAAATTTGATTCTTGTCAAGGGCACATGACCAGGTTGTAGGCTCAATCCCCAGTAGAGTGTATGCAATAGGAAGATGATTACTTAGTTTCCAAAATTAAGCCAATTACTTTGGCACCCTGACTTCTAATTATTACCTTATTAGCATAAATTACTTTCAAAGTGCAATGTAGTGCATGCATATACAAATTGAATACATGATATATAGTACCATAATATACTATGCTCTTTTATGCAGAGTTTTCAATTGAGTTAAAATTTGAATAAGGGTTTGCTTGAATGTTGGGTTACTGAGAATATATGCATAGAGAACCTTTTGAACTGAAGGTGTATGTTCCTCTCTGATTAAATAAGGATTTATTTGTTTTTATCTGCTTGGAAAATATAAAAAAAAATTATTTTGTACCTTTACCTAAGTGTTGTCCAAAATAGAGATAGAGTAAGGAGCCTATTCTTTGAGTCTCTTACTATAAGGAGAAGGCCTGTGTCCTATTGTAAAGGGCTCTCCCAATTATGACAGGTGTACCCAGGAAATATTTCTTTTGAGGAACTCAGTCAGTAAATGATAGGAATCTTAATTATACCTGTAATATTCCCTCTCTTTTTCCATAAAGCATGAGATAACCATGAGAGTTGTATTCTTTCTCCTGTGTCATATTCAAATGGTGAGAAGCATGTTACAAATCCCACCACCATTCAAGGGGAGGGAATTCTACAAGTACATGCCTCATTGGTGGTCACTTTCATGTTTCACCGCAGTTCATACTATAACCTGGAATGAAGAAGAGTCTAGCTTCAACAGGAGATAGAGTATTGTTTTAACCCTCACAGACAGGTATGTTTTCATTGATTTTAGAGAGAGAGGAAGGGGGAGAGAGAAACACCAATGTGAGAGAGAAACATTGATTGATTGCCTCCCATACATGCCCCCACCAGGGATCGAGCCCAACAAGCTAGGTATATTCCCTGACTGGGAATTGACCCTCTACTGTTTGGTGTTCAGGACCGCACTCCAACCAAGTGAGCCACCTGGCCAGGTGGGAGATGGTGTCATTTTGTGCCCATTCTATGGTTATTTCAGACTGAATAAGGGAAATAGATAGCAGCTGATAGATTCCATGTTTGTTTTCCTGGCCTGTAAAGTGATAATAATTATGGCAGAAAGGGGTAAATAAAAACCCATGCAAGTGCCACCAACCCCCATAAAAACAGTAAGTCAGAAGCAATGTTGCTACACTAGGCAAATGGAGAGTACAAAACTTCCATCAAATATTTGAAAGATACAGGGATGATGAATCCTGTCACATCCCCATTCATATTTTATATCATTGGCTTGATCTGTGCAAAGTCCAATGTGCTTGGGAAGTTGACAGTAGGATTTCATAAACTCAATAAGATAGTAATGCCAATTTCAGCTGCCATACTGAATACAATGTTTTACTTGGAAAAATACTCATAACCCTGGCACCCGGTATGCACCTGGCCTGCCAAATGCTTTCAGTTGCATCTCCATAAGAAACAAAATCAGAGCAGTTCATGTTTATGTAGGAAGAACACTAGCACACTCTTCTTTCCTTGTTCTTTCTATTACAATGGCTAGAGGACTTCTAGTCATCTTGATATAACTCATAATATCTTTCTGATCTATTACTCTGATAATATTATGCTAGTTGGATCTAGTAAGCAATAAGTAGTAAGAATCACAGATTCCTTGCTATTAGATATGATTCCAAGAGTGTGGTAAATAAACCTTCAAAAATTCAAGACTTATCTTATTGGTAAAGTTTCTAGGAATTCACTGGTATGCAACGTTTAGGGCATATTCCTCTTAGAGTAAGGGAAACCTTACTTATTCACACCACCCATCAAAAGAGAGAGCCACAGTGTGCAGAGAGACCTCTGGGATTTTAGAAGCAACACATTCTGCATTGGATTCTTTTTCTCTGTTCATTGTTTTTAGATAACCATATGAAGGACAGTTTTGATTGAGACTTGGAACACTAATTTCTTCAGCAGGCCCAGGATGTAATAAAAGATACACTATCATTGGGTCATATGACCCTGCCTATCTAAACATTTTGGAAGAGAGAGGAAAGAGAGAGATAAGTATTGATGTGGGAAAAGCACATTGATTGGTTGCCTCCTGCATGAGCCCCAACCAGGGCCCGACCAGGGAGCAGCCTGCAACCACGTACGTGCCCTTGACGCTGGGATCTTTTAGTTTGCAAGTCAAAGCTCTATCCATGGGGAAAAACCAGCTAGGATAATAGCACAATTCTTTTTAATTGCTATTAATCACTCTGTCTCCTCCTCCATTTAGGTTTAAGTATGGTAACTGTCAACTATTATTAGTCATGGGGATACTTACCTGACCCTTGTGGTGCAATTTGTGATGAAACTGTTGTAGACAGCTCCTTATTATTAATTAATATTACTATTGAACTATCCTAATTTGAGTCTGATATCTATTTACCATGGTGTTCCTCACACACAATGTCAGATGCCAGAACACAGTTGAATGAGGAAAAGAGATAAAATCTTAGAGTTCATCCTGATATTACTCTTTAATAAAAAGTTGGAATCCAGGAAGCTGCTCAATAATACATCTTAATTTTGTAGAGATTCCATAGCAAGCAGACTCAATTTATAGTGCTTGTAGTTTAAATAGACAACTAAATTAAAAAAAAATCAGACTGTTTACAGAGGGAAAATACAAAAAAAATCAACAATAAATACTCTTGGGACTGAGTGAACTTCAAGGTGATATATATTAGGTAGGAAGAAAAAAGATATTATCAGACCAGAAAAGATTGATATTACCTGAAAAGAAGACGAGAGCCTGGCTACTGTGGCTCAGTGATTGAGTGTTGACCTATGAACCTGATGTTCATGCTTTGATTCCTGGGCTGTGGCCTCCATCCCCAGTAGGGGCTTGCAGATGATTCTATCTTATCATTGAATATATATATATATATATATATATATATATATATATATATATATATAAAATCTCCCTCTCCCTTCCTCTCTGAAATAGATGTACATATATAGTAGGCATGTATCTATTTATCTTCATAAATGTCTGGCATCTATTTTCTTTATATCCTCATTAGGAGTTATATTTGGAGGTTAATGTATAAAGAGCTTCTCCTTTTGGCAGATCTGGCTCTACTATGGAAAGCCCATGTGAAGTTGCCCTGACTATTCCGGTCACAGCAGAGTAGAGCCATGCAATTGGTAACACTAGCTTAGCCCCCAGGAGAGCAGCAGGATAGCAATGACTGTAAATTTAAAACAGAACATTGCCATTCTTGAGCTGTGAATACATTCTCGTTGAACATAACTGTGACTTTAGAAAGACATTTTTCTGCTTTAAATTCACAGTAACTGAGCCTGTAGGTTGACTTTCCTCTCCAGGGGCCAAGCCAGCATGGCCACTTTGAAAAATTTGCCCATTTGTGACCTAAAGAACAACAGACATTTCAAACAATGGGCTTAAAAGCAAAGCACACTGTGCATGGGAAAATGACTAAAGATATCCTGAAAGGATTTCCAGTGCTGGGCCTTTGGAGAATGATTCTGGCCCTGCACACACTTTTTTTCTATCAAGATGGCAGTGTAAGTAAATGTGTTCCTGGAACCTCCTAAAATCCAATCAAAATTACAATTAAACTATAAGACAAACATCATTCAGAAAAGCCTGAAATCTAGCAGAACAGAAGTCCTATGATATAAAGAAGAAACCACCTTGAGTTTGGTAGGAGAAGCAGAACTGCAGGACCAGTGGGTTGTACACCATGTGTGGAGGTTAAAAATCAGGAGGGATATATTGGCCCACCTGAGGAGGCAAAGATCCCAATCTCACACCAGAATCCCGAGCCAAGGTTTCTGCTGGGAAGAAAAGTCCTCTTAACTTCTGGGTATCATAATTACCTTTATTATCATCAATTAAATGTCCTTTTACCCCCCCCCCCCAAAAGAGCCAAGAGGCAGGCACCATATGGGAGTCCCCAATCAAACTGGCTAACCCTGTTAGCCCCACCCTTGGTGATTCTGTGTGAGCCTGCCCCACCCATCTTGCAGACCCACCCATGCCATTTGAGTGGCTTTTCCATACAAATGGCCTCTGTTGTTCATGCTTTGGACATTCCTAAAATCTCTCAAACAATTTGCACCTGGCCCCTGCATACACCATACCTCTCACTAGGTGACTGCAGGCCTGGCAGTAGTAGCAATCAGCGATAGTTTGCAACCTATCCTCTACCAAGCACCTCCAGGCTCACCATAAGTAGCAGCCATCAGAAGATCATTCTTTAGCTCATGCAGAGTGACTCTAGGCAGGACATAAGTCATGCGCCTCTTGGGAAACCTCAGAGTAACTGCACTTCAGAAGACACCAGATTACAACCCAACCACCTCCATGAGTGCTTGGGAATGGAAGGGGGTTGGCCCCTGCAAGCAGCTCTTCAACTGTAGTTAAGCAAGTCCTTGCAGCTGATCAGCCTGGCGGTCATTTCCTCCCAGTGAAGTGCCCTAGGGGAGTGGGGTTGAAGAATGGGTGGAAAGTTGAAGGGATTATGAAATATAATTTGGTAGTTATGGAATAGTCATGAAGATGTAAAGGACAGCATAGGAAATGTAGTCAATAATAATTAACAGCTATATATGGCGTCATGTGGATACTAGATTAATCAGGGTGATCACTTAGTAAGTTATATAATATCTAATCATAGGGTTATAGACCTGATACAAATATTATATTGTACATCAACTGTAATGAAAAACAACAACAATAACAAGACCTTCTTGGAAAAAGTGTTAGACTTCGAGCACAAGGTTAGTTATCTAGTTAGGGCAGTGGCCCGCAAACTCATTAGTCAACAGAGACAAATATCAACAGCACAACAATAGAAATTTATTTTGAGAGCCACATTTTTTAAACTTAAACTTCTTTAATGCCTCTTCTTCAAAATAGACTTACCCAGGCTGTGGTATTTTGTGGAAGATCCACTCACGGGTCCAAAGATCTGGATGTGGCTCGAGAGCCTCAGTTTGCAGACCACGAAGTTAGGGCATTAGCCATATTTTTAAGCTATGTTGAGTAGGAAGCTGGAAACTGCAAAGGGCTGGGTAATTCAAGGTCTTTATTGCTACAAAATGAGATTCCCAGCCAGACACACAGTCTGAATCCCAATAAGACTATATATTCAGGTGGGAAAAAGAGATGAGTCAGAGATAAACTGACTTACCAAACTGCAACCCACACCTGACACAGACTTATTTGTAAAACAGAGTAAAGACACATCACCTCCTACTTTGGAATATGGCAATATCATACAGAATGTAATGGCTCTTTCTTTATACAAAATTAGTGTCCAAAAAGAGACACACACTCAATTTGCAGAGGCAAGAAAATATGACTGATAATCAAGAGACAAAATAAGAAGACACTCAAATAATCCATTTGAAGGAGTTTACATACACAGACTTAAAAATAGTACAATATTTTAAAATATAATTTTAAAGTAAAATATAATTTTACATATAAGTAAAATAAGTATAATATGGTAAATAAAAAAATTAAAATGGCTTAACTAAATTAATGAATGATAATATTTGATAAAATTTTAGAATATATAAAAAAGATTGTATTTTTATTGTATTTAGGATATATATATATATATAGGATATATATATATATATTTAGGATATATATATTAGGATATATATTTAGGATATATATATATATATATATATATATATATATATATATATATATACTAAGCTATTGTAAATTGAGGACCCAATGCTTAGATTTAACAGAAATTTGGACACAATAGATTAGATGAGGTCAAATCATGTGAATAGTGAAGGATGCTATAAATAGGAACTTAAATAGATTTAACCCTTTTCAAATCGTTTTGACCCAATAAGAAAGATCATCTTAAAATGAATATTTGATTACGTACTTCAAAAAATAGATTCAGTGAACTTATGATAGTGTACATATATGTTTTGTAATATAGTTAATATAATCTTTAAGACCTGCCCTTTTATCTTCCTGGAACATATTATTCACTTAGAATATATTACTTAAATGAAATATAAGCTTGTTAGTGAGACAGTGAGGAACATTACCTAATAAAAATGAAATATATGAATATAAATTTCAACTTCTTAAAATGATTAGTTGGGAGACATCACAGGTTCTTGTCCACAGGCTTTACCCAATGAAAGTGATAAGTTAGAAAATTTAGTCTGGCAGTAGATTACATAGTAGATTTCAGTTGAGATAATTTTCATTTTAAGATAAAATAAACACTGCTTTTTCAAGAAAAAAATAAAAGTATAGACTCTTGGAACAGTATTTATTTCCAACAAACTCAAGTTGAGAAATAGTTTTCCTCCTTCCTGGGTGACAATGAGAGACTTCTGTACCCATTTTTTTTCTAATGTAAGATTTACAAATATTATATGGCCATTCGAGATTTTGACAACAGAATGTATAGAATCCTTTACACTATTTCAATTGGTATTTATCTTTCTTGGAAACAAAATTTAGTATCAAAAGCACAATGAGGTAATTAGGAATTTTCTAAACTTTAAACAAAGAACTCTTGTCAGAATGTATTTTTAATATTTAATGGCTTTTTAAATTGTGTTCTTCACATCTATAGAAGACCTAAACCAGATTAAAATATATTGGTTATATAAGAGATAAATGGATAAATATGTCATTTACCAGATAAGTTTATTAAGATGTAAAAGGATAAATATTTCAAAAGAAAAATTTGAAAAGAGATACATTAGTCTTGTAAATAAAGTAGAACCCTATATTTTTCATATTGAAAAGTTGAATGAATTTTACAACCCTAATGAATTGCCTTACACAATAATACCATAATTCTTAAATTATATTGAAAATGATTATAAATAATTCCTCTTATAAGAAATTCACATTTGAAATAATACCAGAAAGGGCAGCACTTACATTGTATAAGCAGAACTATTGTAAAAACTTCTTGTATCACAACAATGACATTGAATTTCTTTTGAAATATTTAAGAAACATATTTTGTCATTAATTTAACATTAAGTAATTTTAAATATAATGACTATTGAACTTTGGATAATCATTCTATTAAGAAATACAAATGATCATAATGCAAATTATGGGAAATTACACAATTCTCATGAAATGGAATGTGAAGATTAACTCTTTTTTTTTTTTGCAGAGTGATACTTTAATTATATTTTGTTCTTCTGTCTTATTACATAAGATGATCACATCATAGTGCTAATCAGATAGTAGTACATTCTATCTCAATTGGTGCCATTTTAGTTCCTATTTCATTGGTAACAGATTATAAATTCAAATGTAGGGAACTTCCCAGGATGTTCCATTAGCTATGAGCAACGGTTGGATCATACTATAAAAATATATGTATGCTGGGCTATTGGTAATATTGTCCTAGTTCAAAGATGACAATTGTTAATATTGTCCTAGTTCAAAGACAGAGAGAGAGAGAGAGAGAGAGAGAGAGAGAGAGAGAGAGAGAAAGAGAGATTATTTTTTCACACAAATTCATTTCCTTGGTTATGTCTAAAGACAGATTTAAATTGTCAGGTTGGTAGAAAATGTTTTAAATACTTACTGTGCAAAGTATGCATTTATATGAGTGTGTACTCAGACAAGGCACCAAAAAGACATATTTGCTTCTTAAAATGGTATTATATTGATACATCATTTCTAGGGTTGTTGATGTCTTTGGTGGTATTATTATATATCTTTAAAAGCATTGGTTAATAGGCATTAGAGGCTAAGATGCAATTTTAAAAGCATAATAAATATGTACTATAATGTAGAAGCTGAGTAATTAAACAGAACTCTGCCCATATTACAATAATTTGTGAGTATTACTGCTTTATGGGGAATACATTCACTGCAGAGAACTTTTACCAAACCTACATACACAGTGCCTCTTAAGCAATCATTACAGTTATTTTTTATAATATTCCTGCAGGTTAAGTGCTAGCAATTCTATTTTTTACTTAGAGGAATTTAACTGCTTTATTCAGTTCAGATCATAGTTAAAGCTTGTCATAGAACACCTTGCTCTACTGTATATGGAGTGATTATATATATATATATGCAATGCACATGTAA
The DNA here is from genome assembly GCA_963924515.1 of Vespertilio murinus. Lineage (NCBI taxonomy): Eukaryota > Metazoa > Chordata > Mammalia > Chiroptera > Vespertilionidae > Vespertilio > Vespertilio murinus. The sequence continues at coordinate 59,673,595 of OZ004712.1, forward strand.
CTCACTAAAACATATGACCTAAACAGAATGTTGTACTTAGTCCTAAAACTGGTATTATTATTTATTTGTTTATATCATTCACTTTTAATTATATGTAATAAAACAGCTTACTATTCAGGGGTGAGTTTTCATTTGGCTCATCAGCTTTCCTAGTGGATGACTGTTCACTAATAGCTTACTGGTAAACATATGAGCTTATCTGAATTAGCAACATGAAATCTCTTCTTTGTAGGCACTTTTCAGAGAACAAACATTGGAATTACTAGAGGCCCGGTGCACAAAATTTGTGTGTGGGGTGTGTGTTCCTCAGCCCAGCCTGCACCCTCTCCAATCTGGGACCCCTCAAGGGATGGTCCAGCTTCCCATTTAGGCCTGATATCAGTAGGATCAATGCCTTCCCACTCCTCATTCCAAGCTGGAAAATAAATATATGAGAGGTGCATGTGTCAATTTAATATGCTAAAGCCATATCTAAAATATGTAGGTGTCAACAAATTTAAAAATAATTTTAAGCCTAGTTGATGTTGCTCGGTGCTTGCTTGAGCATCGACCTATGAACCAGGATGTCAAGGTCTGATTCCCTGTCAGGGCACATGCCCAGGTTACCAGCTCGATCCCTGGTCAGTCAGGGGTGTTTAGGGGGTAGCCAATAAATGATTCTCTCTCATCACTTATATTTCTATCTCTCTTTTCCTCTCTCCTTCTCTTTCTGAAATCAAGTAAAAAACATATTTAAAAATAAGTAATTTGGAGAAATTATCAGGACCAAAAAACTTGCATTTCCATTTTTTACTATTCACAAAAAAATATAAAAATATGGAGTCAGATATATTTATGATGTTGAAGCCTAGAAATTCTCTTTTTAAAAACATACAAAATAGGTACTTTTTATGTAATATCAAATTGATAATATTTATGTAAAAAATATATAGTAAACAAGGTCCAAGGAAAAATAACAGAATGGGAGAAAATATGAACAACATATAAGAAAAGTCACTAAGTCTAGTCAGATTGCCATAATAAAATACAATAAATAGGATGGCTATGAACAATAGAAATTTATTTCTCACAGTTCTGGAAACTAGAAGTCTAAGGTCAAGATGCCAGCAGATTTGATGTCTGGTGAACTTGGTTTATTGATGTAGTCTTTTCTCTGTGTCCTCTAATAGAAGTGGGCAAGGTGCTAGCTCTCTGGATCTCTTTTATAAGGGCACTAATTCTATTTATGAGGGGTCCACTCGCATGACCTAGTCACCTCCAAAAGGCCTTACCTCATAATACCACCACATTGGGAATTATCTTTCAATGAATTTTGGGGGGACACAAACATTTAGTCTTTAGCAGTCTCCAAATCAAAGAAATCTTCTCTAACGCCTTTTCTGTTGTTGCTGTTCAGCTAAGACAGAAGAGATGATTTATTGTACACATTGCATTCAGCGGCACTGAGAACAGAACCAGTCCAGAAAGTCACAGGTCCAGGGCAAATATCCAAAAGGGGCTGTTTTTGTAAGAGCAGGGTGGGTCTCTCAAAAGATGGCTACGGTGTTCAGATGGCCTGTATATTCTAGAACCTATCGAGAAGTTCTGGACAGCGGGCATACAGTCCAATAATGTGCACCAGTGTCCCCAGCCTCTGGCTTCCCTGTTTCTGCTCCTGTGGCTTTCACAGGTGCATTAGCTTATGGTTTACTTGGACCTGTGCCTCATCTTTCTTCTTTTGCACTTCAGCCTGCACATTCACTACTTCCTCCATTTGGCTTTCCTGGCATAGAGACTTCTAAGAAGATAGAACTAAAGCCAAGAGTTCAGACATCTTAACTAATGGAATAGAACCCCCAGCCCATCCCTCTCTCATTTCTGATCTTGCTCTATTATGCTTTTGGCATTCACCTTTGCTTGGCATAATCCCATATAATAAAAGCTCAGTGACCGAACAATGGAATGTCCAGAATGACCGGTCGACCATTTTCTATGATGTGCACTACCATAGTGGGAGTGTCTCTCCGCTGACTGGCATGAGTGGCTGCTCCCACTGCGAACCCCTGAGCTGTGATCATCACCATCTCACCCCAGGCTCCTCCTCCTTGCTCCTTGCTTCTGCCACCAGATGCCCACAGGCTGTGCAGTTCCACTGCTGGGCTCACAGGGCTGACCCTGGAGGCTGGGAGATGGGTTCCTGGCCATCACAGGACTGAGGCCTACTCTGCCACCTCTAAGTACTATTGTCCCTGGGCCCAGCTCTAACCAGGTCCCTTGGAGAGGCAAGTGCTCCGGCTCCACTTGCTGGACCAGGGAGCAGCCGGCTCAGAGGGCGGGTCCACAGCAGCTCAGCTGACCAGGATGATGGGTGCTCCCACAGGCCAGGATGATGGGTGCTCCCACAGTGGGCGGAGCCTCGCAGGCCATGCCCCTCACCAGTGCACAATTTCTGTGCACAGGGCCTCTAGAATTTCATATTAGCTCATTTGTAAGTCTATTGTCTGTAGTTTCCCACTAAAAGACAATGTCTGTGAAAAAAGGAGAGTTTTCACCCTTCTGGACATGATCCTGGTCATATAGAAGAGCAGCTACATATTGTCTATCATGTTCACCCCAACTCTCCTGTGCTTTCCTCCATGTCTATCATTCTTGACTCTCTCCCTCGCCCCCAAGCCCCTTGCATCTAGAGTTCCAGCGTAGGTTTTCCCCAAACAGACACTTGTTGATGTTTGGAATGAAGGGAAGCAGAGACCGGTATTGTTTCTGCTGTGGAAATGGGAAGGACACGGGCTTCAGTGGAAACCAAGAATCTCTCCAGCAGGCTCAGTACGTTCCTTTGTTAATTACATACTTTAGGGCAATAAGCATGCAAGGCCATTGGTAGAGGTTTTGATGCTTTCTGCACATCCTGTTTTAAGGTATACTCTGGCGAACTCCCAGGTCCCCTTCCTATCATTAGTTTCAAGTTTTTTTAAACTTCCAATTTCTTGTATTAAAGTTTGCCTTTTTGTATTGTGTGTGTGTGTGTGTGTGTGTGCTTGGAAGTCACCACTTTTTGTTTGAATATCGTCTGCAGGCTATGTTTACTCAAAGCAGGAAGATTTTCGCTGGCCACAGTGGTTTTTTATTTTGCTCCTGGGGAGACAGCTCAAGAGGCCACTCAAACACAGTCCTCCCTGTGACTGGCAGGGAAGAACATGTTTTCATGCAGAGCTCCCGCTGGCCAAACAAACGCCAAAAACGTGCCTGACTTCCTGCAATCATTCCCCTCCAACCGAGCTTCTGAAACCCACACAGAGCTCCGTAAGAATCTAAAATTAAGGTTTAGCGATGCCACAGAGCCAGCACTTGAAAACTGTACTCACAAGCCCATATGCTCTTCAATGACCTTTTCTGTCCTCATCCTTCTCAGGCTGGGTATTAGGCTACACCAGTGGGTTTTTGTTTTTGTTTTTTTTTGCATTAACTGGAAAAACACACGCGCGCACGCACACACACACACACACACACACACACACACACACACACTTGAAACTGTAAAACAGATAGGACTGTAAAATTACCAAAACAAATACCAGTTGTTTCCCCTGGCTCTCCCTTCAATGTTCCCAGGAATGGTAAGATGAACCATCAGCCCAAGCCAAAAACCTCATTGTCATCTAAAAGCCTTCTTTTCCTTTGGCCCTGCATGTAATCAGTCAATTGCATTCATTCTGCTTCTGAAATAAGATATCTCAAATTCATGTCCTTCTTCCTTTCTTTCCCCTGCTCATTTGGGCGCCCGCATTACTATCATCTCTCGATGAGATTATTGCTGAGCCTTTGGCCCAGACTTCCCACCGCTGTCACTGACTGACTATTTCTTTCACAATGAGGACCTTAAGTAACAGTCACACACACACACACACACACACACACACACACACACACGCATGCATACACACATACCTACTAATTGGTAATCTTTACAATTTGAATTTAATTGCAAAACTTCAGAATCAGAGACTTCCTTTTAAAAACAGGAAAATTTGACTACAGTGGACATTCTTTCCACACAGCCGCAGGGCATGTGCTTTTGAGGTTGCCAATACATCAAGCGTTCCCTGCGGTGTCCTAACTCTAAGTACTGTGGCAGCTGCCAATTTTCATTCTTTATTTTGATGCTGCCATTTTTTCTCATGGTAAAATCAGGGGAAAGAAAAATCTTTCTTGTGCAAAAAAACAAAACAAAAAACACACATCTCTATAAATAACATAAAATAAAATAAAAACACCTAAAGCATAGCAAAATACAGAAGAAGAAGAAGAAGAAGAAGAAGAAGAAGAAGAAGAAGAAGAAGAAGAAGCAGCTAAGGGAAACCTTTGTAAGTAAAAATATTAGTACATATTGAATTCTCCATCTTAAAGCAGCCATAGTTGAGATACAATTTAATGTGTCATTATAATTCTTGGGCCATATGTATTTGAGTATTAGACTACTGCTCAATTAATATTCATTTATCCATAACAAAATATGCATAATGCTTTCTGTTAAAAAAAGAAAAGAAAAAGAAAAAAGCCCATTAAGCCCTGGTGGATGGCTCAGTTGGTTGGAGCAGCATCCTGTGCAACACAAGGTTGTGGGCAACTGATTAATGTTTCCCTCTCACATCAATATTCTCTCTCTCTCTCTCTCTCTCTCTCTCTCTCTCTCTCTTGCTCTCAAAAATCAATAATAATATATCCTAGGGCGAGGACTTTTTTTAAATAGCCAATTGAGCACAATATCTCATTTGGTCCTCACAATACCCACAAGAAGGGAGTACTGAAGCTGAAGAAAGAAATGGTCAGAGAAGCTGATTTGTGTAAGTGCACAGTTAATGACAATGCAGAGAGTAAATCTAAGTCTTCATTAGTCTTTAAGATCTGAACCTAGGGCATACATATCCTATCAGTTATGAACTGATTTAACCTGTTCCATTTGATTTTCATATTCACACCATGAAAAACTCAAGAGTCCTTCAATTAGAAGATATGAGTGCATTCAGTATATCATGACACTTGGACTCTGAAAAGACAGTTAGATGTCATTGAGATAATGCAGTCTTGAGTTTACATTCCAGTTCCGATATCAAACATCTTTAGTGAGAACTAAAACATGATATAGGTTCGCGAACGAAACTTATTTCACAATATTATAGAGAGGAATAAATGAAATAATACATGCAAATTGTCCAACATAGGGTTGTACTTAATAAATGTCAGGGTTATTCCTCTTTCCTCCATATGGCTACTCACCTTGCTGCCTCACCTGATCAAGCCTGGGTGGGACATCACATAAACTAGACCACTGTGGGCCCACTCACACCATCACTCCAACAGCGCCCACCATTCCTCTGGTATGTGCTATGGCTTTTACTCTAGAAAAGCAATGATTAACAAATTACAGGTATGAAGTGACATAAGAAATATGTTTGCTGCCTATTCTCCATTCCCAGGAAAATTTAGGATTTAGCACTCGGTATCCCTCAGCACTGAGGCACAGGAGCTATTTTCCTGGTAGGAATACTTCCCTCTATCCTGAACAAATCATAGTGGTGTCTGAAATTCAAAATGTATGTATGAAATTTCTGATTTCTATTATCTAATTAACTACTCATTAAAATCAAATTTTAGTCACATAATATTATTATTTCCTCATTTGTTGAAAACAGAATTTGAATTTTAAATTATTTTTCTCTTTGGATTATGCAGATGACAAAAGGGCATCTCAAGTTCAGTTTCAGGTCCAGAAACTTGCTAACACATTTATGGAATCTGTTTTGGAAAATTTGGGTCAGAGACCATTAAAAACTATTATAGTGATTATCAGAGAGTATGGAGTTGAGAAAATGGTATACAAATATGGAAGATGAAATCATAAATGTACAGATTTTAAAATATATATATTTTATTGATATTTTACAGAGAGTAAGGGAGAGAGATAGAGAGCTAGAAACGACAATGAGAGAGAAACATCGACCAGCTACCTCTCGCACATCCCCCACTGGGGATGCGCCCGCAACCAATGTACATGCCCTTGACCAGAATCAGACCTGGGACCCCTCAGTCCACAGACCAATGCTCTACCACTGAGCCAAACCAGTTTCGGCATAAATGTGCAGATTTGTAACAGTTTTATTTTATCAATAAAAAGCTATACTTTTAAAACAATAAATCATTTAATCATTGACTAGTAAAAATGTATTTTTTGTCTTCACACACTGCAGCTGAATTAGATAATTGCATTAAACTCATTCTGGAACTCTCTAACTTAAAATATAAACATCTAATTTGGAAGGTCATGGTAAACAATTCAAAGTGGATTTATCTTTTTCAGAGATCTAACTTGAGATGTCACTATGTGTGTGCAATTTCTTTCCAAACTGGGTGTTTCAATATACTCCTATTTTTCTTCTGTTGCCTAAAAATGCAAATAGGCAAGGTAAAACAATTTTTTTGAGAGGAAAAGAAAACATCTCTCAGACAAGATTTTGATTGCAATAGCCTCTGCTTGTTTATCAAAGTACATTCTCAGGAAGATTATTTTTTAAAACCCATTTGGAAATGCTACCTTTAAGAGTGGTATTTCAGAAGAAGCACTGTGAGCTGACAAGCCACCACTATCCCTCATCACCAAACACATTACTTTTAGTTTGTTGCTACTACAATGGTGCTCGAGTCTGCAGGATGGTGTTTAGCCCACTCAACTTCTTCAGTCAATTTGAAAGCCTTAAACCCCTCTCTAGGATACAAAATTGAAAAGCAGATATGACTTTGAGCTTGAAAAAAATAGTGTATTTGAGTTTCCACTGAATCATGGATAGATATGTTTTTGTGGACATGCTAGGTTTATGTAATTTTATTGCTATAATGGAAATCTAGAATTTTTATATAAAGTAATATATAACACTTGAGTTTCCAGCTTCCACTTTACATAATCTACACTAATAAAAGAGAAATATGCAAATTGACTGTACATTGGAGACGCCCACCAGCCAATCAAGAGTGATTATGCAAGTTAACCCAATAAAGACTGCAGGTTTATTTTCATACAAAGGCGCTGAGTGGCTGGAGGTGGGATGGGGCAGGATGCTTGCATTATCACCCTAGAGATGACCAAGGCATTTTGCACTGCCCCAGCAGCTCCTGGCCTGTGAGCAGCAGGGAAGGTGGAAAGGGGGCTCTGACTGGAGGGAAGGCGATGCTGGTAGCCAGGGGAAGGAAGGCCCATTATTGCATGAATCTCCATGTATCAGGCCTGTAGTATAATAACAAAAACAAATAAAAGTATTGTGAAAGGTCAGGTGATGTCAACCGGTGCCTGCATGGGTGGGCGGGTGAGGTGATGCCTTTCTTAGATTCAAGCTAATGACCAATGCTTGTTGACCTAATGACCATGCATGATGTTCATATTACTATGATGAGGCCAATGCCTTCCAGGATACTGTGTCAAACATGTGCACCCAGCCAGCAACCACATCCCAACCCCACCTAACATACAGAGACCTGCCAACTTCCAGGTCACTGGTCCAGAACTAACCCCACTCCACACTAGAAGGACTGTTCATCTCATGCAGGTTATGTGTATGGCTTAAAAACCTTAGAAAACAGAAAATTTGGGGGTAAAAAATTTGATGAAAGTAAAAGTTGTGTTTTGATAAACAAAATTGACAAAACTTTAATTGGAATAACTTAACAGAAGGTTAGAATAAATTAAATCAGAAATGGAAGAGGAGACATTATATTCATGCCAACAGAATTAAAAAAACCATAGGAGATTATTGAGAATAGTTATAAACCAACAAACCGAATAACCTGGAATAAATCCTCAGAAACATATAACCTATCAAGACTGAATCAGGAAGAAATAGAAAATCTGAGCTGACCAATAATGATGAGGCAATTTAATCAGTAATAATAAAAAAAAAAAAGATTCCTAACACAGAAAAGTGCAGGACAAAACAGCTACACTAGCTAATTATACCAAAAATTTTAAGAACAATTAATATAATTTTTCTCAAATGCTCCAAAATATGAAGAGGTGAGACCACTCCCAAAATAATTATGAGGCCAAGCATTACTCTTATCCCCAAAACAAACAAACAAACAAACAAAAATAGCACCACAGGAAAAGAAAACTACAGGCCAATCAATATCACTGATGAATGTAAATGCAAAAATTCTGAACAAAATACTAGCAAACCGAGCTCAACAACACATTAAAAAATCATACACCATATGAAAAGCAATTAATGTGATGCACCGCACCACACCAGCAGAAGGAAGGTTCAAAATCACAAGATCAGCTCAAGAAAAGCATAAGAAGTATTTGGTGAAAGGCAAGACTCTTTCATGATAAAATGTCTCCGCTGAGATTTCCGGAGCAGGTCATGCACATGGTGGGCCAGGGCTGTAGGAACTGGAGGCAGGGGAAGCTGTTCTGAGGCTTTCTGGCAGAGGATTCAGACAAATTAAGAAGTAAAACTGGAAAAATGTCTTTTAGGAGAACATATTATGTTGACTAAGCATTTTTCAATGGAGAGGTAGAGACATTAGAAAAAATAACACATCCCTTATAATGCATGCTAAATACAGATAGGACAGGCAGTGCTGGGTTTTTGTGATGTGATGTGAGGTGCAGAATAAGTTGAGAAGGCATTTAAAACTACCTCATTCTTTTTAAATTCTGTAATCTTGAATATGCTTGGATAAAGTACAGTAATCAAAGAAATAAATATTATTAACAGAGACTAAGTATCACTTGCAATCTCCTAGAGACCATTTGCTAGGGTGAAATGCTCCAGCCGGTCATCCCCTCATGATGAGAACCACCCATATACTCTGAGGGAGATCGCAGTGTCATTGTCATGCTGTGCAGAGAAAAATATGATAAATTATACTATTTCAGGACGATGAAAATAACCTGACTATAGGTCATAAGTTGTGTTGAGCCTACATCAGTTCAAAAGTGTGATCTGATACTAGCTTGTCTTTCATAAGAATCAACATTGGCATAATGATATCATAGGAAGGCCCGGACTTTCATTCTTAGAGAGAAATTACATTTTTAAACTGAGTTGTATAACACTACTTGTCATTTTTTTTCTGAGATGAAATTAAGTATTATCCTATTTTAGCAATAGACATGTTTATGCTTCATCAATGAATAATTAAGAATTACCAAAAAATGTATTCAAAACTTGTATTTCTGTGTATGAGACTTAGAGTAATTGAGATGCAATATTATCTTCTCTCTCTCTCTCTCTCTCTCTCTCTCTCTCTCTCTCTCTTTCTGGTGTGTGTGTGTGTGTGTGTGTGTGTGTGTGTGTGTGTGTGTGTGTGTTTGTGTTTGTATGTGTGGTGTGTGTCTGTTGCTAGCTGACTTCTGGGAATTGGAAGAAAAAAAAGTAGTGAATGTAATGTTTGCTAATCATCCTATTACTGAATTTAAATTGCGCTTTTGGATTGCTACCTATCTTAGTGTCTCAAGGGAGTGGAGAATAATAAAGTAAATCCTCAAGGAACAGAGATAAGACAATATAAATGTTATACTTTGTTTATTATTAAAAATAAGTTTCCAATATTTTCTTGAGGTTATAATATTAATAAAGGCCCCAATTCATGTTAATTTAACCTTTGTTTACTTTAATCTGGGGCTTAAAAATGGGATTTTATTCTTCAAAATATTTTCAACAGAAAAATGATCCAATTTTTATTTGGCTTATTACTTTAAAAGAGTGCTACCTCTAGTCCTGGTGCTTCTACATGTTTGGTAGACGTGGCTTACATTAATGATCAGAGGAGCTAGTGGCACCCTGATCACAAATTTGAAGTAGAAATGAGCTGCTGGCTAATAAGAAATGGTAGTTGGCAGTCCTTGAGCATAATGATGAGGACTGGGAATCCCAAAACTAGGGGTTTTAGGATTTCCTCATAGTAAAGTATATAGTATTTTCTTTTCTTTTAAATATATATTTTATTGATTTTTTTACAGAGAGAAAGAGAGAGGGAGAAAGTTAGAAACATTGATGAGAGAATCATCAATCAGCTGCCTCTTGCACACCCATTACTGGGGACGTGCCCGCAACCAAGGTACATGCCCTTGACCAGAATCTAACCTGGGACCCTTCAGTCTGCAGGCCGACACTCTGTCCACTGAGCCAAACCGGTTTCGGCAAGTGCATAGTATTTTCACATCTTCTAGAGAGTAAAAAGGAACCAGTCTCCCACTATCAACAATCATGCATGCTTTCTGAAATGCATAGCTTTGTTTATATTTAACTTATAAGTTAAAAATTATGTGCAGTGAAATATGCAAACGTGAGTGTACAATTTGATGTTTATTCAAATGTATATACCCATGAAATCAATTCTCCAAGTTATAAAACATCCATCCTCTCAGGTTGTTCTTGTGTCCCTTTCTATTGCTTGTCCTCATCCACTCATTGATAAACTAATGTTCTGATTTCTAGTGATATAAGTTAGTTTTTTATGTTCCTGAAACTATTATAAATAAAATCATAAATAATATACACTTTTGTTTCTGAGTTCTTTCACTCAATATAATATTTCTTGAGATCCATCCAGATTGATGTATGTATGTATTAGTTGTTCATTCTTTATGCCAAGAACCCTAGGTGATTCTAATTGCATTTCTATTTCCATCAAGTGAAATGCTTTTCTGCTAAGTGTATAGGCCAATGCCAAATCAAAGATATAGAGCATCACTGCTGAAAATCTCCTCCTGTTTCTTTCCAGTCATCTCCACCTATTTTTACAGGAAACCATTCTTCTAGTTCTTTATCATGATAGGTACCTTTTGTTTGTTCCAGACTTCATAGAAATAAAATCATATTGTATGTACAGTGACTGGCCAGATTATTATGATCTCTGAACACATACTAATCTGGCCACTCAGTGTATATCCTATATAATAAAAGGCTAATATGCAAATTGTTCCCTCGATCAGGAGTTCCACCAGCAGGCAGACCGGCCAACTGCCCATGTGCCCTCCCCCCTGGCCAGGCTAGCTGGACCCCAACCATGCACAAATTCATGCCCTGAGCCATATATATATATATATATATATATATATATATATATATATATAATCACACACACATTGAATGGCAAGATTTTTATGCATTCAGAGATCATAATAATCTGGCCACTCAGTGTATTTTTAGTGTTTGGCTTCTTTTGTCCAGCATCCTTCTTACTGCTGAGTAGTATTATATTGTTTAGATATACCAATGTGGTTTATTCATATTTCTGTTGGTGAACAATCAGTGTTTGTGTGTGTGTGTTTGGCTACTTCCAGTAGAGCTGCTGAAGCCTTAATTAGGCATCTTTTTAAGAGACATATGTTTTCATGTTGTTTCTCCATCTCTAATTCATGTGTGAGTTTAGTTCAATAAGACTGTCCAAGGCAATAATACTCTCTTCCTCCTTAGATCCATACAACCCTTTGGCCTCTACCTCTTTGCAATGTAATGCATGTTAACTTTTGCTACACCTTTTTAAAACCAGGTGATGAGAGGTTATTTCCACAAATTACAAGCCCATTAATTTAAATATATGTATCTCATCCAGAAAATAATTCTTAGTTTTCCTTCATGATAAAGTCACATAGGCAGGGGAAGATGAAACTGCATGCAAAGGAAGATAAATTTTGAATACTTTGTGTAGTTCAAACATTTAGTAAAAAATGTTCACAAAGTGCCAGCTTTAAAGGAAATAATAAATTGCTGTGTTAAAGGAGAAATTGTAATTCAAAAAACTTAAGTTTATAAATTATAGAAGATTATTATGTTCATATGACCACAACCAATTTTAAATCAGAAAATTCAATGGAAATAGTCACAATAGCTGGCAAGCACTGTTTAGCAATATCACCTGATCAATTATGTTTCTTTGTGTGTGTGTTTTTAAGGGATTATCTCATTTCTATACTCCACTTTATTACATATACATACATAAAATATATACATATGTGTTAAAAACAAACTTCATTTTGTGAATATGACACATGGGAGTATCTTTTTAATTTAATTTATCTTTATTATTAAAAGTATTACAGATGTCTCATTTTTTCCCCATTGACCCCCTCCACCGCCACCAACCCTAGGCCTTCACCATACTCTTGTGTCCATAGGTTATGTAAGTTCTTTGGTTAATCTCCTCCCGTCCTCTACCCCTTCCCTCTGAGATTTTTGTTTTTGAGCTCTTGTTTTAGAGTTTTAGAGGTATGTTTATAGTCAAGATATACTCTGTATGTAAATGGTTCTCCAAATTCTCAGTTCTCAAACCAATTACTGAACCTTTTAAGGCCAGTCAAATTTTTATTATATAGACTATAGTGAGAAAATTTGCAGTTATCAACTCTTTCCACTATTGAAAGCAGCCACAATTTTCCTTGGTGATTGATGTTTGCTGAATCAAGGATAAATATAACATTTAAAGACAGTGAAACTTTAATAATAATTCCTCTAACTTACATATTTGACAGAGAAAACTATAAGTACATGGATGTGTTCTCCATTTTTCTTTTGTTTTGTTTTAAAGTCTAAACCAATTCTTGGCTCAAATGCCTTGCTGGTTGTTTGAAACATGCCCTTGTCTTGGATTTGAGTCAGCAACTCTCTTATTCCCTCCTGTGGCCTGACACAGTTTCTGAGTGGATACAGTATCATAATGCAAATATCAAACAATGGACAGCGATGACCCTATTTCTATAGTACTAACCTCTAGCTCTGCAAGGCTATTTTGTCAGAATTAGATGTGGCATGTCTGGAAGTATTCAGGTTACTGACTGAGATTCACTCAGCCATATTTTTTCCTTTCCTTTCTTTACCCTTTCACCCCCTTCCCTTCTCTCCCCTCCTCTCCCCTCCAATCCACTTCCCTTTTATTTGTATACTTAGCTGTCATCTGTAGTATACAATAATTAAAAGCAATGGATACAGCTATTTTAAATCTTCCAATCCTATATAATAAAGATATAATATTCAAATTGACCCTCATGCATAATGTCATCACAAGATGGCTGTACCCACAGTGGAGGTGGGGTTCCTGTAACAAGCCATAACAAGTGATCAGCAGGGACCTGAGGCTGTGTAGTGCTGGGCTGCAGGGGGAGTGGTGGTGATGGGGAAGCATGAGTTATGCTCCCTGCCCAGTGGGGCTTGACAGGGTACCTTCAAGGCATTCCCTCCACCCCAGCCCAGGCCAGGGGACCTCAGGCCATTCTCCTCTCCCTGGTGCCAGGCTGGAGGACCTCAGGCTGTGCCTGGGGACCTGAGGCTGCATCCCCCACCAGGTGGGGCTTGACAGGGCACTTGAGGCAGCACCTCCTGCCTGGTGCCAGGCCAGGGGACTCGAGGCTGTGCCCACCCCCCACCCCCGCCTGGTGGGGCTTGACAGGGGTGGGGCCAGCCTGGCCTGGATCTTACCCAATAGGGGTGGGACTGGCCGGGTGTGGGTCTTGCATGATTTCAAGGAGCACACAGTTCTGTGAGGACTTGACTCTATCCCTGACTCTGACAGGAGGAAGATTTTCATATACATTTTACTAATTTCCTGCATCACTGACACTTCTATTATAGAGAAAGGGCAAATAGCAATATTAAAATATTTCCTCTGATTAATTCCCTTTTAGTGTGCATGAATTTTGTGCACCAGGTCACTAGTTATTCTTATAATTGTCTTAGGAACTGTCCACTTTCTAATCTTATAACACCTTTGTAAGGTCAAATTTCCTTAAGTATTTAGTAAACAGTCATATAAAAACACCAAAAAGCTATTTCAAATGTAGAGGCAACAAGATTCTTAAAAATTAATATTCTTCCATAAGGCATTTTTTTTTAGTCCTCACCCAAGGATATTATTATTATTATTATTATTACTATTATTTATTGTTATTTTACTTTAGAGAGAGAGAGAAAATGACACAGAGAAACATCCATCTATAAGAGAGAGAAATATTAATTGCTTGCCTCCAATATGCCCCAAATGGGGGACAAACTTACAACCAAAGTATGTGCCCTGAGCAGGAATTGAACCTGCAACCTTTTGGTGTACCAACAACGCTCCAGCCTAGCCACAGAGCCACAGCTCTTCCAACAGTTTTTAAAGGAATTTTAAATCATTGCTTTTTTATTGTTCCTCTTACATTTCTTTAAAATTCTTACATAGCATCTCCATCATTAGTTGGAGAAACTGATGATAATCTAAAATTAATTTTACAGCTCAGGGTATCTTATAAATTAAACTGCATTTTTATTGAACTTCTATAATATGCCCAAATCTGACATGTTCAAAACAGTCCTTAGGTCCAGACTAGATATTTTTAAGATTAAAAGTTAAGTCAAAATATTTGTTTGTTGATTGCATCTTATTTCACTCTAGTAGTGATTTTTCTAACAATTCTACATAATCTTATTTTTATTTATTCATTAATTACATAATATTGAAAAACCTCCAAATATTTGCTTGGCACAGATTTTACACCTTTTTTTTTCTTCATACTCATAGCCCAAGGATAATTTAGTTCTTTTCTAGTGTATTATGGTATAGATATGATTATGTCCTGCTCATGGACATACCTATTTTTATGAATGAATGAATTTTTTTAAAAAATCTGCTTTGAAAGGGCACCTGCCAGTATTTGAAAATGATTTTTTTAAAGGTACTAAATTTGATCTCTGAATTCTTGGCCATATACAATCTGGGAACTTAACACATTTATGGGCTTGGTGGTGTGGTGTTTATTTTATATATCTGCTTCTAACAATACTCCCTGAAGAATACGAGCCTCTGTTCCGCCAGCTGTAAAGAAGTAACTGTAGGCATGAGTAGTTATTTTTCTCCATAATGGTAAAGCGAGACGACAAACTTCCTAATGGACCCAAAACAAATACAGGCTGTAAAGAAAAATCACAATATAGACAAAACGTCTCAAGTAAACTACGATTAAACCCGTTCGGCTAAAAAGTAACTTTTTAGAAGAGGTCAAAAGAAAGTCGCGCTTTTTTCCCTGAGAAGATACCTTTTTTTTAAAAAAAAAAAATAGCTGTACATTTCAGCTGAATGGACAGCTTGATATGTCTTCAGACAGCTTATTTTAACTGTTTGTTGACTTATGGGAAATTGGATAGCCATAATACAGACATCCAAATAGAGTTTGAATTTAAATTAAGAGGAAAAAATAACTAAAAAGCAGATATCTGGAAAATAAATTGGAGTTAAGTATGCTTCCAATCCATCTATTAGAAGTTGACTGAAGTAACTGAAGAGAAGCAGGAATAGAGATGAGATGAGCTTATATTTTTTACTCAATTAATGTTGAATGAAATGAATAAGAATGGTGCTGGCTCCCACTGAGAAAAATACCTGCTGAACACTGTACAGATTGGCAAAAAAATTGGCGGGAGGCACCAAGAACTCATACATACCGTAATTCTCCTTTCTATGAGAATATTATAGTATTGAATGAAGCGGAGAAACTTCTTGCAAACTCAACTGATTCCATTAATTTAGATGAGCAATAGCTACACATACATTTCACATATACCAATCGTGAGAATTTACTTTATGAAGGTATTGTTCATAACATTCAAAAGAATATCTGGAGCATCTACAGCTCACCAAAATATAAAGCAAGAAAACTAAGGTGTTTCCTTGTTGTAATGAAACAATTAAGAAAAGTATAAATTGAAATGTGAACAGTATATAATGAAAAATAATTCTAATGCAATTATAATAGATTGAGAGATTGAGAGTTGTTGTTTTTTTTCCTCCAAGAAAAACTAGGGACATACTTTAAAAGAATTACAAATGTGTTTCCCATTTTCCTGAAGAGGAAATAAAGCACAAACCACATAGAAAACTATGGAATATTAAGACAAATTCAAGTAAGCACTGAAGTTGAAAACACACACACAAAATGACAGACATAAGATCAATCATAATTACATGGTAACTGTAAATTGAATAACGTTGAATATTTACAATATAGACTAAATTATAATTGTATAAACTATACAAAGGAAACTTTAAATATAAAAATATAAAAATGGGAAATAATTCTAGTAATTAACTACTATTAAACAACTAGGAGTTACTGGGGGTACCAGTTAATAATGGCAGATTTTGTAATAAAAAAACACACACAATAATTTCATGAGAAACATTAAAAGTGCTTTATTCAAAGTAATGTCTATCACTAGCTACACATTTCCCCCATCTTTCAGGTAGTAATTTATTGCTTCGAGCCAAACCATTCAGAGACACAATTTTCCACTTCTTTGTACGTTTTAAAGTGCTGCTTAGAAAGAGCATGTGCCATCAATCTGAAGGAGCAAGGTCTGATGAATATGGTAGGTGGGTTATTACTTCCCAGGAAGATCTTTCAATATGTGCTTAACTGGGTTTGAAGTGAGTAATAATGCGTGATCATGAAGCAAAATTACTTGGCTGTGTCTTCTGGCACATTCTAGTTGTTTCATGATCAAAGCATGGTTCAAATTGATTATTAGTTGTTGTAGCGATCAGTATTAATGGTTTCACCTGGTTTTAGAAGCTCATAATACACCACACTGTCCTGATCCCATCAAACACAGAGCATTGTCTTCTTTCTGAAGCTATTTGGCCTTGCAATCCATGTTGATGGTTTACTGGGATAAATCCATGATTTTATGCACTTGGCATTCTCAAAATAAATCCACTGTTCATAGCCAGGCACAATTTGATGCAAAAAAGGCTTTCTTTTGTGTCATTGAAGCAACATTTTACTGATGACATTTTGGTTTTCCTTTTTTGTCTTTTGTTCAGTTGATGTGGCACCCATTGTCCTTCCTTTAAAAAATGTCCCATTGCTTCTAAACTATTGGAAATTGTTTGCTGAGCAACATTTAATCTTTCTGAAAGTTGTTTTTTTAATTTGACATGCATCTTTATTCAATAATGCTTGTGATTGTTGGTCTTCAAACTTTTTCACTTGACCTGGATGTTCTTTGTATTTCACATCAAAATAATCACTTTTAAAGCATTTAAACCAACATTCATAAATATCTTGAGATGGAGCATGTTCACTATTAGCTTCCTGAAGTATACAATAACTTTGTTAAAAAATAAAGTAATGAATTAAAACTTCCCACAAATGCTCTTTTTTTGGCATAAAATCCGACATTTTTAAGTGTAAAAATATATTTATGTTAACACCTTCATAAAATTGGACATATGACATTTTGAAGCTTGCTTTCAATACAACGAAATAGCATATATATCAAATCACATCTATATCAACATATGTGTAACTTCATCTATTGAAAAGAAAAACCATATTACCAACTGGTACACCTAGTATGTGCAACAAGAAGAATATAAAAATATATAAAAACTTGAGATAATCAATGAAAACTAACATTATTCCTGGCATAGAGTAAACACTCATTATTTGTGATCCATGATATCCTGTCTAATAATTTTCAAATTGACCATCACTCCAACACATAAGATGGTCAGCAGGAGAGGGCAGTTGGGAGGGGTCAAGCTTGAAAGGGAGGGAAGTTGGGGGTGACCAGGCCTGTAGGGAAGGGCAGTTTGGGGAGACCCAGACCTGCAGGAGAGGGCAGTTAGGAGCAAACAAGCTGTCATGGGAGCAGTTATGCATCAATTAGGCTGGTAGGGAAGTATTTAGGGGGTGATCAGGCTGGCAAGCAGAAATGGTTAGGGGCAATCAGGAAGGCAGGCATGTGAGTAGTTGGCAGCCAGCAGTCCTGGGTTGTGAGAGTGATGTCTGACTGCCTGTTTAGGCCCAATCCTGGTAGGCAGTTGGACATCCCTTGAGATGTCCCAGATTGGAGAGGGTGCAGGCTGGGCTGAGGGACACACCTGCCGTGCACGACTTTCGTGAACTGGGCCTCTAGTTATAATATAACCATTAATCAGAATTAGGAGACCTCAGAGAAAACTTTGATAAAATGTTTCTTGCTTTAAAATTAATGTGAATATGACCCAATCAAATCCTTATGGATATTTCTGCTATTTATTTTTGGAACATCCAATGAGTAAAGATTATTTTGCTTTTCTCAATGCTTTTGTATACATTTTATTTTTTCATATAAGAATTTTAAACATTTTGAGAAATCTGTTGTTAATTTACTAAAGAACACCCTTACCAGGAAAAGCTATTTATAAAATATCAAATACTATACCAAATAAAAGTTTTATGAAAAGTGCATTTTAATGTAACAATTAACTTATATATTGAATACAGTAAGAGCAAAAATGTCTGCTCTAGAAACAATTTCTTTAGATTATACACTATATAGTGTATACTATATATAATACACTATATATAAATATTTATATATATGTATAAAACATATATGTTTATATATATATATATACACACATATATAAACATGTGTGTGTGTGTGTGTGTGTGTGTGTGTGTGTGTATAAAAACAGAATATACGGTTTTGCTCTCCTAAGCTTTTAAAAGTTTTCAAACAGAAGAATATGATATTCCCCATTTTTTTACTATATAATAACTCCCACAGTTAGCTTTGGCGCACTTTGTTGATTATTTACAGAGGTACAGGAGAGAAAGTGCTGACACTGTGGCATTCAGTGGATGAAACTTGATTTAAAAAAAAACCGCTAAACCATCATTAGGCGTGTGGCCTTTTAACCCTATAAATGGAAATTGATGATCTATAATGATTTACATGAGACAAATTACATCAAAGCCATCAGAGAACTGAGAAAGATTTATGACTCCACAAAAACCACAGGATAAGGTTTTCTTAAAATTCGTTTCAGTAAATTTTAAATTGCACATAATAATTTTTTTCACATTTTGAATCCCAGATGGCATTTAAAACAACACGATTTGATTCATGCTTATGCATGCATCAAGGTATTTATGGTGACAACTCACAAGCTTGCCTGGTGTTGCCCAGTCCCATCCGACAAACATTGCATTCACCCCTGAGTACTTTCATGAAAGTTGTTTTCACATTGTAGCTCTCTCCCTTTCCACACATACACATGCACATACACAACATTTAACAATAGCAGTGCTCTAAAACTGCTATTGTTAAATGTTCTCATTTTGTATAATTTTGCACAATTAGAATGCTATTGTGAATTCGAGATTGAAGCATCGGGAAAAACAAACTTAGAGCTGCTGATGCAGTAGATTCCTCTGAAAGTGCAGCAGCCTAGTCTCTGTCTGTTATCCAGTGGGGCACACTTGCGCCTTGAGAAAATGTTATCGCTTCACAACTGCAGCCACAGGGTCCTGAGACATGCTGAGGCCTGTTCATGCATTCAGCGGCATGTCATTGATATTCCAATAAAGATACAAGTGTAATTTTATGCCTTTCAGTCTGGATGACTGTATTTTATATATTCTCAAATTGGACACTTAATTTGTGTTATTTTCAACTCTGTTACTTACTAAGCATTCTTCCTTCCCATCAATCCAATACCCACATTGTCAACTCCATTTTTCATTGAAGCTACATGATCTCTAGAGAGAAATACAGACCTTCTCGATTGTTCCAACAAAATCCTACTTCATCTGAGAACATAGTATACATACACTGAGTGGCCAGGTTATTATGACTGCATGACATTTGTAGACAAATTAGCCATACACTGCACCGTATGAGATATAGAAGCTGAAGGCCTGTTTGAATACCTTTGCTATCTGCAGTTACTAAGATAAAATGTCACCAATTTGTACAGGAAAACAAGGATTGGATAGTCGAGCATTGGAAAAAAGCCATGTGGTCTGATAAATCATATTTCCAGTTGCATCGTGCAGATGGCAGAGTGAGAATTTTGCAGAAACAGCATGAAAGCATGCACCCCACATGCATGAGTACAACCCTTCAAGCTGGTGAGGGCTGTGTAATGGTTTGGGCCAAGTTTTCCTGGCATGATTTGGGCCCTTTAATTTGTGTGAAACAATGTCTGAATAGCACAATATACCTAAATATCATTGCTGACCAAGTTCATCCTATCATGTTGATGGCGTATACCAATGGAGATGGCTTCTTCCAACAAGACAATGTGCCATGCCATGGTGTTCATATTGTGCAGGAGTGATTTCAAGAACATGAGGGAGACTTTACCTTTCTTAGTTGGCCCCCACAATCACCAGATAGAAAAAATATATGCAAGAAAAAGAAAATGATTTTTCCCCAAAAATTTTAGGAATTCAGTTTTTTGGGGGAATCTGATTATTTCTAGGGCCACATTATCTAAGTTACTAGTTTTACCAAATGTTTCCATTTAAAGGATTTAGGTTTAAGAGGGTATAATAAGCTAAAAGTATATAACCACATACATTGATACCTGATTTTAGGATTATATGATCATAAACCAGATATTTTTTTCTCACACTAATCAATAATCAATATTCTCTGAAATTATATTCCCTCTCTCAATGGGTACTAAAAATGAGTTTACCAAGTCATTTCCTGTAAAAACTGAATGCCTGAAGCTAAGAAAAAGGATTTCTTCTGGAGAAACAAAACAGAGCATTCCCAGTCTCAATCACACAGGTAAAGAACTTTCAGAAACTAATTCTCCTGATAGCTGGCTCTTTCTCTGCTGACTGCTGTACAGACTTTGCTGCGGGGGTTACTGCGAAGCTGCCCTGGGGACATTTTCTGAATCTGCTCCTTGGGAATTCTGCCATCCTGAAACAGGATTACAGGGGTCTCTCCTTGAATTGTGCCTGACCACGCACAGATGAAACTCCCCCTGGGCAATTACTTCAGGGCAGCAGAAGTGACTCCCAGAGATTCAAAGGATATAAAAAATTCCTGAGGTGAGCAAGGCTAGCTGTTTAAGTTGAGAAGCTTCCTTCGCCCTACATATGGATTTTATGTTTTTCACATGAAGGGAGACACAGTTAATCCTTAAGCGGAGTTCAACTTGCGTGCTCAAGGATTCTTTATAGAAAACATAATGGTTACATTTATGTTTTCGTTTTATTTTTCTACACAAATAATCAATATCTTTCCCCTTATTTTGACATTTGTTACTGCATCTTATTTTTACTTTAGAAGTGTCTAGTCAGCTCCTTTGCCCATTTTTCAATTGGATTGTTTGCTTTTTGGAGTTGAATTATGTAAGTGCTTGATAAATTTTGGATATTAACCCCTTATCAGGTATGTCATTGGCAAGTATGTTCTCCCATTTAGTGAGTTGTATTTTCATTTTGTTTGTGGTTTTCTTTTCTGAACAAAACATTTTAGTTTGATGTAGTCCCATTTGTTTATATTTTTTCTTTTGTTTCCCTGGACCAAGGAACTAAACAAAAATATTTCCACAAGAAAGGTCTAAGATTTTACTGCCTACGTTTTCATCTAGGATTTTTATGGTTTCAAGTCTAACATTTAAGTCTGTAATTCATTTTGAGTGTATTCTTGTGTGTGGTGTAAGAAGGTGATCTAGTTTAATTTTCTTGCATGTACCTGTCCAATTTTCCCCAAACCATTTATTGAATTGCCTATCTGTACCACATTGTATATTTTGACATTCTTTGTCAAATATCAAACTGACTATAAAAATGTGGATTTATTTCTGGATTCTCTATTCTGTTTCATTGGTCTATGTCTGCTTTTATGCCAATACCATGAGGTTTTGGTCCCAATGGCCTTGTAGTATAGTTTGATATCTGATAGATGTTTAAAAGTTTGTCAGTCTTACTTATCTTTCAATAAATTTAACAAATTAATGATATTAAATTAATAAAATTAATTTAATAAAATATTTTCAATATTTCATAATCTCAGATTTTAAGGTTGACAATTAAGAGGTAATCTAGTCATGATCTTATAATTAGGGAAAACAAGTCTTAGAGATATTAGTTAATTCATCCAAATCACACATTTAGTGGAAAAAACAAACTCATATATCCTTAGTTTGAAACTTTTTCTACTATTCCATACTGTAAATCAGCATTTAATATCTATAATCATATTTATTGGTCACTAAAAAGTATGAATACTTTTTTTAATGCTCATTTAGACTCTAAGTTTTTCATTTATCATCTTTTTTCTCAGTCTACCATTATGATTTTCAATACTATCAATATTGGTATTAAAGGTTATTTATTATTTTAGCATAGCCATTGATGAAAAATAGGTCAGCAGAATGTCAACTCAGAATTAATTTAGGAATTGTGTAAAATAACAACATAGCTCCAGATCAAGGGGCTTAAGTCAGAGGAGCAGGTTATGCAGCGTCATTTCCAAAGACCAGTGTGGCCACCACTGGGAGAAGCAGGGAGGAAGCGACAGGGCAGGCAAAAGGGCGTCATTGGTAAGCACAGTGAGATGACCCACCTCATTGTCACCAAAAGCTTTGAAAGGACAGCTAATGATGTGATGTTCCAGCAATGAGATAATCAAGACTCATTCATACATTCAAACTTTGAAAATTCTAGGAAAATAGTATTTGGATTTGTTTTATTTAAAAAATAGACATGCAATTTATTGTAACAAACTTGTCTTTGTTTAGGACTAAAAGAAAATAGGCAGTTTGTATTACTGCTTTAATCTACTAAAAACAAAAACTTAATTTTAAGTGCCAGTCAAATCACAGACATAGAAAATCTTTCTTGGAAGATTTTCCTTTTTTTTACCTTTTTTCAAAACCAAAAAATGTCTTTATTTTTTATAAGTATATCATTTATATAGATAAGTATTAATAGATTTAAAAATATAGACTGAAAAAGATATTATAATTAACTAGAGGCCCTGTGCACTAATTCATGCAGGGGCTGGCTGGGAGGAGGGGCCACAGAGGATTGGCCAATTGGTCCCTCCTCCTGGTCGAACTCCCAGTTGAACTCTAGGACGAACTCCAGGTCAAAGAGACGATTTGAATATTAGCCTTTTATTATATAGGACTTTTTTCAAATTTTTATTTAATAGCAAACTCCAGGTTTACTTTGCATAAATATAACAGGTAACATTAAATGAGAAAGTCAGAATATTCTAACTAATCTTAGCATCAGTGAAATCATTAAAAGATTCAAGTATTGCTTTCCCAAAGAACTATTGAAAAAGGAATGTTAATTATTTTTAATCAGATTTAAGACTGTAATTCAGATTCTATAAAATACATTAATTTTAAGTGTAGAATTCAGTATTTTTAAGGAAATTTACTGGTGCAACCATTGCAACAGTATAGTTGTAGACCAGTTTGTCATTCAAAAAGTTCCTTCATATTCATGTCAGTCATTTTTCATTCCTGCCCCAGCTCCAGGAAACCCCTAAACTACTCATAAATATGGATTCACCTTTTCCCGAAATGTGATGCAAATGGATCCATATAGCGTATATTTATGTTGTTCCTGGCTTCTTTCACTTAGCATAATGTTTTTGAGGTTTATTTATGTTGTAACATTTGTCCATCATTTGTTGTCTTTGTGGCAGGATCAAATTTTATTATCTAGATATACCAAATGTTGTTAATCCAATCACTTGTTTAACAGATTTTTGGGTTGTTTCCTGATTTTAGCTATTCTGAATAATGATGCTATAAACTTTGCAAAGAAGACTTTGTGTAGACATAAATTTTGTTTTCTCATGGACTTAAGAATAAAATTAAGTATATAGTTAACTTTTTAAGAAATTGCCAAAATATTTGCCAAAGCAACTGTACCATTTTTAAAAAATATATATTTTATTGATATTTTACAGAGAGGAAGGGAGAGAGAGAGCTAGAAACGTCGATGAGAGAGAAACACCGACCAGCTGCCTCTTGCACACCCCCTACCGGGGATGTGCCCACAACCAATGTACATGCCCTTGACTGGAATGGAACCCGAGACCTTTCAGTTAGCAGACCGATGCTCTACCACTGAGCCAAACCGGTTCGGCGCAACTGTACCATTTTACATTCCCACCAGAACTTTATTTAGGCCCAGTTGTCTCTACATTGTTGCCAAAACTTGGTATCATCAGGCTTTTGATGGATAACTTTTCCAGTGGGTGTCTAATACTATCTAATTTGCATCCCAATATTGACATTTTGGGCAAAATGACAAATGAATATTGACTAATTATGTTGAGCGACTTGGCATGTGCATATTAACCATTTGCATATCTTCTCAGGTGAAATGTACAATAAAATATTTGTCCATTGTTAAATTGCTTTGCAGGTCAGCTTTTGTATTCACTTGTAGAATTTTTTTTATATTTTGAATACACTTTCAGATAGATGATTTGCTAATATTTTCTCCCAGTGTGTGGCTTATATTTCATTTGCATAATTGTGTTTCTTGAAGAAGAAGGATTCAATGGAGTCTGGTCTTTTTCTTTTTATGGATTGGCTTTTGGTTTCAAAAAAAAAAAAAGAAATCTTAGTTTAATCAAAGGTCAAATTTTCTCCTGTTTGTTATTTGAAATAATATAGTTTTAGCTCTTACATTTAATCTAAAACACCATTGTATTTTATGTTTGTAGAATAGATGGTGTTAGGTAGGGATATTTTAAAGTCTCTATCTCCTCCCTGTGTATGTAGTAGCCTTCCAGTTAGCCACAGAAATGCAGAGTGTATCTAACACCTCCATGTCTCTTTCTTCTCACATCCAGGATTTGCCTGTTCAGTTTCAGGCTGGTCACCATTTTGTTGCTCATTTTAAGGATAACTGCAACCTCAGGTTAGAAGTGTTGTCAGTTTTCCCTGTCAATTTCCTACCAGTTTTTCTATTTTTATTGACAAACAATACAGGCGTAATGTTTATGCCTTTTGCTCAATGTCAGCTCTGTCCCCTCTCAGTGAAGCAACTGGTTTTTATGGGCTGCACTGCCCTGGGAGCAGTGCTGGACTTAGGGCCTGGGGGTGAAGGTGAGCAGAGGGGTTAGTAGGGAAGCCCCCAGCAAGGATGCCATAGATTCTCACTGTTCTTATCAAAGTTGAGAAGTTTATCTTGGATAAATATTTCTCAATTCATTGCTTATGTTTAGTCAAATTTAATAGCCATAGATTGTTATTAAAAATTATATCTAGCCAAAGCTGTTTTGGCTCAGTGGATAGAGGATCAGCCTGTGGACTGAAGGGTCCTAGGTTTGATTCTGGTCAAGGGCATGTATCTTGGTTGCGGGCACATGCCCCAGTTTTCAAGAGGCAGCGGATTGATAATTCTCTCTCATCGATGTTTCTAACTCTCTATCCCTCTCTCTTCCTCTCTATAAAAAATCAATAAAATATATTTTGAAAAAGTGTATCCAGCTTTATAATTGATTTGGGGAAAGAGGATCCTTTCATTGCTTCACTCCACCAGGGCTGGAAACCCCAGCATCCTAAAAATAAGATGGTAAGAACTGGGCTCAAATTTCCAAGAGCATTTGAGCAACGTAGCCCAAAACTATGGGAGAAAAAAGTTTTCATGGGTTCCTCAAGTAATTGTGGGCTTCCTTCTATTTGCTCTCTGCTGGAAAAAAAAGTAGCATAACCCCCAAGAGAGGATAGTTCTAACCTAAGTAAGTAGATTTCAGGTCCTGGCAGTAGATCTCCTTCCCAGTATTTTTATTAAATTTACCAGGGTGACATTGGTTACTAAAATCATACAAGTTCAAGTGTACAACTCTATAACACATCAACTGCTTCTGTATCCTATGCTAATCACCCAAAGTCAAGTCTCTTTTCTTTTCTTTCTTTTTTTTTTTTTTTTTTGCTTAATCTCATCACTTTTCTCACCCAGACCTCCAATTCCTCTCCTCTGACAGTTGTCAGTGTGTTCTCTGTATTTATGACTCTGTTTCTATTTTGTTTATTTGCTTCATTTGTTCATTAGATTCTACACATACATGAAGTGATAACATGGTATTTGTCTTTCTCTGACTGGCCTATATCACTCAAGGTAATGCTCTCCAGGTCCTTCCATGATGTTGCAAAAGGCAAGATTTCCTGCTTCCAAATGTTGGCTATTGTAAATAATGCTACAATGAGCAGATGGGTGCATGTGTTCTTTTGAATTATTGTTTCATGTTTCTTCAGATGTATTCCCAGCATTGGAATTGCTGGGTCATAAGGCAGCTGCATTTAATTCTTTGAGGAAACTCCATGCTGCTTTCCACAGTGGCTGCGCCCATCTGCATTCCCATTAACCGTGCACAGGGTTCCCTTTTCTCTAACACATTTTAGCCAAAACATGTTGTTTGTTGATTTATTGATTTTATAGTCAACTGAGGTAATTTCTCATTCTTGCTTTAATTTGCATTTCTCTGATGATTAGTGATGTTGAGCATTTTTTCATATGTTTATTGACCATTGAAATGTCCTCTTTGGAGAAGTGTCCATTCAGATCCTTTGTCGATTTTTAAATTGGATGGATTGCTTTTTTGGTGTTGAGTTGTATATGTTCTATTATGAGCTATATCATTGGAAAATATGTTCTCCCATTCTTTGGACTGTCTCTTCCTTTTGTTTATGGTTTCTTTTTCTGTACATAAGTTTTTAAATTTGATACAGTTCCATTTGTCTATCTTTCCTTTTGTTTCCCTTTACTGAGAAGATATATCAAAAAAAAAACATTGCTAAGAAAAATGTTGATATTTTAGTGTCTGTTTTCTTTTATGACTTTTATGGTTTGTGACTTATATTTAAGTATTTAGTCCAATTTGAGTTTATTCTTGTGTTTGGTGTAAGGTGGTGATCTAGTTTATTTCTTTTTTTTCTTTTTCTGTTTTTTTTGCATGTACCTGTCCAACCAACACAATTTATTGAATAGACTGTCTTAACTCCATTTTATGTTCTTGCCTCCTTTGTTAAATATTGATTGATTATAGTGGCATGGGTTTATTTCTGCATTTATTCTGTTACATTGACCTGTATGCCTGTTGTTATGCCAGTACCACACTGTTTTGAGTACTATGGCCTTGTAGTATAGTTTGATATCAGGTAGTATAATATCCTCCATTTTATTCTTCTTCTTCAAGATTGCTGAGCAGGTACCAGATCCTGCTTGAACAACTCTACCTTGGGGCAGAGGATGGGAGCTGGGGGGTTAGCCCATGCACAATGACTCAAACAAAGTGATAGAGGTCTATCCTTATAGTCAGCAGTTTTAGGGTCAACCCTGCCATGATTGAGCCAATAGCATTCAAGACTCAGCAACAGGAGGGCCCACATAACTGCCTTCCTTAAAGGAATTAAAAGAACCCGAGAGATTAATGGTGACATTTTCTTCAGGATATTTGTCTGACTTTACAGAGGACAGCAACCTGTCAATAACTAAAATGGAATTTCTTCCCATATCAGGGGTTTGGAGACATAAAGCAGATTAAGTATAAATTTAAAGAAATTAGATGTGTCATTTTTATATTTTGGGTTGGAAGGAAATATTTGTATCCACTACAAATTGGAATCCCTAAATATAAAGTAATTTTTTGCTGAAATAACTTCAGTTTTACATTTAATGTTGTATTTTATTATAATAAATTGTTTTCATAAATTTAAAATTTTCAATATTTATGCATAAATAGCTTGTCAAGAGAAAGAGATTCTTTAGATATACATAAAAGGGTGGTAGATCCAGGCTTCAAGATTATAGAAAAAGTCATATAATTGATTTGTAGACCATGGAGAAAATTCTATTTCATAAAGCGTTTAATGGCTCACGTTTGTATTCTCAAGTTATACTGATAAAGCAGCTTAAAAGAATAATAATAAGATACGTTTTTGTTCAAATTAGAGCATTAAAAATATTAAAAATCTGCTTACTTTCTATGATAAAAACAAAGGTACAGGCACAAAGGCTCAAATGTATAACTTCAAAGACCTTCAAAGAATTACCTCAACATGATATGCTCTGCGTTTACTTGTCATTGCACAATCAACTGCTAGGCTGTGACCAGAGCATGCACTCAGCAGATGTGCTGGGATTGTGAGGGGGTTGTGCTTCGCATTTAATTGAGCATGGCATTCTAGTCTGTAGATGGATGTTACTTCTACATTTGTACATGAGCAGACATGTGTTGTACTGCGTTTTAATCAGCTCTAATGCAGAGTTACAAGTATCCCGAATCAATGGTATGTTGACAGAGTTTACATTTATATGCAGAAGTAGAGAGAGTGCTATGTTCTGACCTTTGGAAAACATGAGGGAACCTAGCGGTACGTGGAGAAGGAGCTGGCCCACAGTGTGAGCAAAGTGATGCAGAGCTAGTACTTTAAGCATTTGAATATTCAAATATATGTTAAAATAAAATGATTTGTTATTATTGCAGAACCCTGATGCATTTCTACCAAAATGTAGTACTTGTCCCAATAACATTTGAAAATAAGTGTTTTTTTTTTGTTTTTTTTTAATTCACTGTACCTCCCAGAGGTACTTCAGCTGAAGAAGAATAGCCCCAGTGAGGGGGGCACAGAACCATTTCATTCAGAAACCTCAACGCTTTTCCCCAGAGTAAGAGAGAACACTTTCCTTCTCTTCCTTGCTATTGTCTCCATAGGTTTTTGTCTTTTATTCTTTAAAGAGGCACATTTTGTGTTGTTTAGCTATGATGTTCAATATTGTACCCATTACAATTTAAATTACAATTAAATAAAAATTGAAAATCAGTTTCCCCACTTCAGTAGGCACATTAGGGAAACCATAAATTATTTGCATCATTTCTGAAAATCATATTGGGCTACAGTTCCTTAAAGTTTTACAGAGTATGTATGAAGAATAAAAAATATGTATTTTTAATTAATAAATGCTAACATATGTATTTTTATCAATGAATAATTCATACTTCATTCAAGTTTTATAAAATTTTATTAAATTTATTGGGGTGACATCAGTTAATAAGATTATATGAGATTCAAGTGCACAATTCTACAATACGTCATCTGTACATTGCATTGTGTGTTCACCACCCAAAGTTAAGTCTCCTTCTGTCACCATATATTTGACCTCTTTTTCCCTCTTCCACCTCCACTCACCTCCCTTTCCCTCTGGTAACCACCATAAATTTGTTTGTGTCTATGAGTTTTTGTTTGTTCATCCATTTGTTGCTTTTCATTTTATATCCCACTTGTATTTTTAAAATTATGAACAATAAGATTCTTTCTAAAGATAAAATAGAATTTCTTAGTGACTCTTTTTGTTTTATTATTACACTGAAGATATGTATTTTAAGATTTTTCCATATATAATTATTGTTCATCTTTAACCAATATTTATTGAGTTATTATTATTCCAGACATCTTGTAAGGCTTTGGGATCCAACAATTAAAATGGCAGATAACATAATGGCCCTCATGGGGGTTATGATTTTACTAGATAAAATAGACATTGCATTGATTTTCTCTCATTCTTCTTCACTCTTCATTCCTTGCTCATGTTATTACTTTTTTTGCTCATAATATCAAGGACATTTTGGCTGTCACTTCCCAATAGAAGGTCTTTGGCACAGGCACAGGAGTATTCCCTAGTCTTAGGTGGAGATGTAATACTACCAGTGGCCTCTACTAACATGCATTATTATTTTCCTCTACTTTAAGGTAATCTAGAAGAGAATGAATCTTTAATTTATATTACATCTTATATATCCAGAGAGCCCAATCTTTTTATATGATTTCATGCTTTTAAAAAAATAGACTGTGTGCCTCAGCTTATAAGAAATAGAAAACTAGACCCTAACCAGTTTGGCTCAGTGGACAGTGTCGGCCTGCGGACTGAAAGACCCCAGGTTAGATTCTGGTCAAGGGCATGTACTTTGGTTGTTGGCACATCCCCATTAGGAGGTGTGCAGGAGGCAGTTGATCGATGTTTCTCTCTTATTGATGTTTCTAACTCTTTATCCCTCTTCCTTCCTCTCTATAAAAAAATAAAATCAATAAATAAATTTAAAAAGTGAAAAAAAGAAATAGAAAACTAGCTTGTCTCAGAAGCTACTAAATAGGTCTTGGTGGTTTTACAAAGGCCCCACATGCCACTAGAGAGACTTTTCTCCTCCACCAATAAATTAAGAGAGAGAGAGAGAGAGAGAGAGAGAGAGAGAGAGAGAGAGAGAATGAATGAATGACACACTAGTATCTCCAATCAGAATCTGATCTCAGGTATTTCCAGAAATTACATTTCGTCTTATGCAATGATGCTGTCAGCAAATCATGTGGTAAGCATTTGGTCTCAAACTTCCTGACTCAGATCTTGGTTTAAGATCCAATTTAGAGCTTCCACAACTCCTCTGGGTTTGGATATTCCATTCAGCAAACAAGAAAGGAGTTGATGATTATGCGATTGCAATTTTCAGAGCCTGTCTTACTGATGAAACACCAGATTCAATATCCTATAAAGTGTAAAGATTTCTGTTTGTAATTTCTTTGTACATTTTCACTAAAGCACGCATGCTACAAAATCATTCTTTGAGAGGAAAAGAATGGTGATTGTTTCAGCAATGGTTTTATTACACTTTTCTTTTTGTTTGTTTGTTTTTTATTTTTTATTTTATTTCCTGCCTTGTTTTCTTTTGGCTAGAACCAGCAGCTGTTGAGTCAGCAGTGTGTAGGCAGTTCAAGTAGGACATGATTGCTGAGATTCCTTTTATGCTCCCCTCCAGGGCAGCCACCTGCTTTGTCATTGAAAAAAAAATGACTCATGTGGCAGACTGACAAATACCTGGTTACTCAGCATAGCTGTCTGCGAGACACACTTGTAGCTCTGCTTTAATGCAGGGTAAAATGAAGATTAAAAATTCATTGAAATATCCCTGTAGAGCCCAGCTAAAAGGCAAAGAAAGACTTTCATGTCATAAATAAAACATTAGCAGAGTCAGTACAGTGCAATGGCCCTCTTTTATTATGATTATACCTAAATGATGCAGGAAAACAAGGCAGCAAGATAAAAAAAAATATATGTCAAAGCAATATCCGAGTCCCTGATCCAATAGTCAAAGTATTTCTGTCATCAATTTCTTTGTAGTTTACCTTTTGAACCAGAATATTTTCAGTTAAATCTGAGTCCAACATTCTAGTATAGTTAGCACAAGCTGTATAATTTAATCTGGAAAAAAAATGCTCCCTTCCTTCTGTATTGGTAGCTCATATTGCTGCTTTTTCTGCCATCTTGTAATGGTATTATAAATGGTTCTGTTTATCTATTTCTAAGTAACAAATTACCCTATGACTCTGAAACTCAAAACAACTGTTTTATTTGGTTGTAATACATGAGTTGGGGATTCTGGAAGACCTTGACTAAGTGGTTTGCTTTTGATTCATGGTGGTAGCAACTGGGCACGTGATGCTAGAGGACTCAATTCCAAAATGACCTCTTCATACACATGCCTGGTGCCCCAGTCCTTCTTGGTCTCTTTTCCCCTGCTTATGGCATTTTAATATCCAAGGTCTGTTCATGTGGCTTGTGCTTATCACAATATGGTGTCCTCATGGTAGGTAGATGTCTTACATGTGGTTTTGTGTTTTCTAGAGCAAGGCTTCTAATATGTCTAGATAAAAGATGCAAGACTTCTAATAATTCAGCCTCAGCACTTGCAGAAAATCACTCCATCCATTTTATTGGTTAATCAGGGCAGGTTCCAGATTCAGGGTACGGAAGAACGAGCTCCAGTTCTGGATGGGGGATGATATGTACCTGAAGGAAAGGGAGGAACTGAGGAGGAAGGAATTAAAGACAAGCTACCATAGATGTTCCAAGCTGTATTACAGTTAGAATACCTCTTTTTTTAAAATATACTTTATTGATTTTTTACAGAGAGGAAGGAAGAGGGATAGAGAGCTAGAAACATTGATGAGAGAGAAACATTGACCAGCTGCCTCTTGCACGCCCCCTACTGGGGATGTGCCCGCAACCAAGGTACATGCCCTTGACCGGAATTGAACCCGGGACCCTCCAGTCTACAGGCCGATGCTCTATCCACTGAGCCAAACCGGTTTCGGCCAGAATACCTCTTACATGTGGTTTCCTCTGTAGTGTATGGGCCTCCAGTTATTGTTGGTTTTATCCCTTGACTATGTGTTTTAAGATACTTTTATTTTAAAGAAGTTTTACATCATATTGTTACAAGTTGTTTGTAAGCATGAATTAATTAGCTTGTTGCATTCTCCAGTAAGCTTTCCTAATAAAGCCTCTACTCACTGAACAGTGAGTTACTGCACATCTACCATGTGACAAAAACTTCTTTAAGCACTGGAGATAGTGCAATTAAAAGATACCCTTTTTCTTGGAAGTTTGATTCTAGGGGAGAAAATTTTTTAAAAAACACATAAAATAGAAAATGTGAGGAGTGATAATTTCTATGGAGACTAATAAATAAATTGTTTAGGATGTTCAGGAAGTATATAGCTCTTCAAGGCCAAGACATCAATTTACTGCAGCCTGCTATCACTTTATTCCAATTTTCTTAGCACATCACTAATCCATATAGCTGATGTAATCATCAAAAGAGGATTATATGTTTTTAAAATGTTGCTTAATTTTGAGACTACCTAAACATATTTGCAATCTTTATGAATATTTCTTTCCTGAAAAGTTCATTATACAACTTTTCTTATTTATATACAATTTAATAAGTGCACAGATCCCTTGGAATTCTTCCAGGGTCTTTAGGCACAGGTAAAAATGAATAAAGACAGTGACAAAGAATAATAAAAGGAGAGATCAAAAGATACATAGACAAATTAGTATGAGAATACTATATATCAAAATTTCCGGGATGCAACAAAAGCAGTAAAAAGAGAAAAGTTTATATTTTTATAGGCCTATATCAGGAAACAAGAAAATCCCAAGTAAACAACCTAACATTGCATCTTAGAGAACTGGACAAAGAAAAACAAAAGCATCCCAAGGCCAGCAGAAAGAAGGAAATGAAAATCAGAGCAGAATTAAATAAAACAGAGAACAAAGACTACACAAAAATTAATTTCACAGAGCTGGTTTTCTAAAAGATTAAAATATTGACAAACCTCTGAATAGACTCACTAAGAAAAAAAGAGACAAGACTGAAGAAATGAAAGAGGAGAAGTTACCACAGACATCACAGAAATAGAAAGAACCATATAAGAAATAGGAAATACTATATACCACCAAATTCAATAGCCTAGAGAAAAAAAATGACCAAGTTCATAGAAATATACAACTTCCTGGATTGAGTCATAAACTACTGTAAAATGTAAAAAGACTGATCAACAGTGAAGACATTAAAACAACCACCAAAAACTTCCCAAAGTGTAAAAGTTCAGAACCAGATGGCTTCACTGACTGATTCTACCAAACATTCAAAGACCATTTGCTACCTATCCTCAAAGTCTTCCAATTTTTTTTAAATGGCAGTACTTCCTAACACATTTTAAGAGGCCAACTGTACATTAATACCAAACCTATAATGGATAACACACACACACACACACTCACACACACACACACACGACAATATCTCTTATGAAATCAGGTGCAAATTCCTAAACAAAATACTAACAAATCAAATACAACAATGCATGAAAAGGATAACACATCACGGTTCAGTGGGGTTCATTCTAGGGACACAAGGATGGTCCAACATATGCAAATTGACCAATGTGATACACCACATTAAATCATAAAGAATAAAAATCATATGATAATATCAATATATGCAGAAAAAGCATTTGACAAGATACAACGTCCATTTATGATTAAAACACAATAAAATGGCATAGAGGGAAAGTAGAAATTGGCCTCTTCCATAGGATCATGGGGAAAGAATTCCAAGGATCCACCCATGTG
Organism: Vespertilio murinus; assembly: GCA_963924515.1. Classification (NCBI taxonomy): domain Eukaryota; kingdom Metazoa; phylum Chordata; class Mammalia; order Chiroptera; family Vespertilionidae; genus Vespertilio; species Vespertilio murinus. The sequence continues at coordinate 59,707,340 of OZ004712.1, forward strand.
AAATTTTGGTGTGGCAGGATGGTTTATTTATGATGTAATATTAAAAATGGTTCTCCTCCTGGCTTCCCATTGCCCCATCTCCATCTGTCCAGCCATGGACAAAGTATAACTGCGTCTTTAACCAGGCCAGGGCAAAGGCCAGTGCCCAGAGTTTGGGCTTCATATTCTTTTCAGCCTGTGCAGTCTGCAATGGGACCCATGGCCCAGAAGAGAGAGAGGGAGGGAGGGAGAGAGAGAGAGAGAGAATTTCTTTACTTCTTTGTTCACCTGGAATTGTATATTCTCAGTATTGGGAGGAACCAGAAGCTTTTTTAAAAATAACCAATCAGCTTCCCAAACTTTCTTGGGCTTGTAATGGGTTCCACCCCCTCCCAGGTTAGACTGACTGGCCTCTATGGTCTCTATGGTTAACCACTTCCACTGTGCCTTTGTGACTTCTACTGGGAATATTCTTATCCCTTCTTATCTCCCCCATCCCTGAACAATTCAGTACCCAGTACAGGAGGGGGACAGGGAGGGGTGTTAATGCCCTTGGAGGGACAATGCTGCCCTTTCTTGGTTGCATCTTCCTGGTGAACAAACAGGCCTCTGCTTCCCAGCTGAATATGTTCCACAACTTCTGAATTCCCTCACTCTTCTCCTTCTAATAACTAAGGACAGTAACACCTTAACATAAGAGAGACCATGGATGACAAACCTTCAGTTAATATTATACTCAGAGACAGCAAAGTAAAAGCTTTTCTTCCAAGATCAGGAACAAGACAAGTATGTCCTTCTCAGCATAGTACTGGACGTCCTAGCCAGAGCAATCAGCAGGAGAAAGATTTTAAAAAGGCATCCCAGTTGGGAATGAAGAAGTAAAATGGTCACTTTATGCAGACTACCTTATTCTTTATGTGGAAAACCCCAAAGACGCCACCAAAAACTATTAGAAACAACACACAAATACACTAAACTTGCAGGATACAAAAATTAATGGAAAAATAACCCACTGTATTCCTATATACTAACAAACATTTTTCAGAAAAAGAAATGAAAGAATCAATTGCCACAAAAAGAAAAAAAATACCTAGGGATAACTTAACAAAGAATGTGAAGAAACAATGTACTGAAAACTATCAAACATTATTAAAGAAATGGAAGAAAGTTCAAAGAAATAGAAAGATGTTCTGTCCTCATGAATTGGAGGAATCGACATAGTTAAAATGACGATATTACCCTACGAAATATGTTATTTAATACAATCCCCAACAAAATCCCAATGGCATTGTTAAAAAGTAATAGAACAAAAAATGGCAGATTTATATGGAATCACAAAAGATCCTGAATAGCCAAAGGAATGCTGGGAAAAATAAGCTGGAGGTATCATACTTCCTGATACTACTACAAAGTAACATATTGGCAGCAAAACAGACACACAGACCAAAGCAACAGGAGTGACAAACCAGAAATAAACCCATATGTACATGGGCAAATACTTTTCAGCAAAGAAGCAAAAAATATACAATGTAGAAAAGAAAATCTCTTCCATAATGGTGCTGGGACCCCTTAGGGGATGTCTGACCGCCTGTTTAGGCCCGATCCCACAGGGCAGTCACACATTCCTCTCGCAATCTAGGACCACTGGCTCCTAACTTCTCACCTGCCTGCCTGCCTGGTCACCCCTAACCACTATTTCTGCTGGCCTACTGGACCCCAACTGCCTCCCCCACCATCCTGATCACCTCCAACTGCCTCAGCCTCAGCCGAGGCACCATGGCTTTGTCGGGAAGGTCTCCCAGTCTAATTAGCATATTACCCTTTCATTAGTATAGAGGGATATCCATAGAGAAACTGTTCTTATTTTTGTTATGTTCTTGAGGACATTGGAAAACCAGCACAATGGGTGTGCTCCACAGAATGTAGTTACCTCCTTTAAGTTAAACATGGTATATATTTCCAGGATAAAGGTTAACTGACTTACCTGCAAGCTTCTGAAAATTAATGACAGCCTAAACATATATCTGCAAATCAAGTAGCTGTTGGTATGTTCCATGGGGTATGAACGTCTTCAATGGAAAAGCTCTGGCAATATAAATGTCTAACCACTATGGGATATACCTGAAATAATGTAATATTGAATGTCTACTGTAATTGAAGAAAATTTTAAAAGATAAGTAAAGAATAGCACTGCAGTGCATAAGACAAAGAATTGCTTGCAGTGTTATTGAAGTCCTCTATTTAACAATCAAACACATTGGCAAAACTTATTCTTCAATTTCATGTAGGGTCATAATACCTCTGTGGAATCATTTAATGAAAATACCCTGTTATACTGTGAACTAATTATTACCTAAGCTATTTTATAATAGTAGATCTTTGCAGCCATGGTAGATCTAAGGCTGAAAGAGATCGTAAAATGTGAGATAATTCACATAGTTAAATCACAAACTAACTAGATTCCAAATAATGGCATAAGTATATTTGAATTTGGACTTGTGAGCTCTACTATTGAAAGGCAGGCACTGATCTTCAAAGAGTTCTCACAAAAGTTTTATGGCAAATAATAGCAATGATGGTAATATAACTACTATTAGTACTATTAGTTATTGCTAATAATGCCTTACTATTATAGTAACAATGACAATCATCTTACATAAAATTCAAAGCTTCGAAACTAAAATACTCACCTTAGTATTCAAATCATGAATGAAGATATTCACAGTATCATAGCAGCACCTCTTGATATGCTCTGGTGAGGGATTTTTAAAATTAAATTTCACTAATTTCTCATGCAGGTAATTTGCATATAATCTCTAACTTTTTTCCTTCTACAAAAATCATGTATAAGAAAAGCATCACATTTTTGAGAACTCTTGAATTGTGTCTGTATACCACTAGAACATCCAATTTTCACCTTTTTTAATGTGACTTGTGGGTTCCCAGGTACCCAGTAGTATATGTTATTACTCTATTGACAGGGATTTTATAAATTGTGGGATTATGTAAATATAGCCAGATAAAAGTATACAAAAATAAAAGTAGGTTTGTTTTTATTTATTCATTTTACTTTTCTTGTAAGACTAGTGAAGAATGCCTTCAAATTATAATGTATACATAATTTAATAAGATGTCCGGATCTGAAACATTGGCAAAATAAAACATAATTTAGTAAATATGAAGAAATATTTGCATTAGCCATTTATGAGTAAAATTCTCCCCATACTATTCACAAAATCTCCTCTATTCAAGATTACATGTTTTCATATTTCCCACCTAATTATGAAATATTCCCATGAATAAGACAGCAAAAAGTTAGTGCTTTTGTAACTTTTCTTATGAATGAAAACCAGAGTATAGGAAAAGTGCTATGCAAGCAATTTTTCATGTGTTTTTTACTGCACTATTGTTTTCCATGAATAAAGACATAAAACTAATTCCCTGCTCATAGTGTTTGATTCCAGAAAATTTTGCAGCATACATTCAGAAATTAGATGCAGATATATCCTAATTATGAATATGTCTGATCCACTAATAGAAGTGTCCTTGCTCTGCTATCCTACTGTTAACTTGGCTTCCTTATACAAACAATGGTAAAGAGCAAACACAACAACTAATGCCTTCTGCATCGGCTGAAGAAACAGGATGAACGACTATCTTTGTGTCTTTGCAATGCGTTTCTTCTTCTATAGACCAATCCATTGTGTGTCCAAATATGATTGCTTTATTTATTATAAACTTGAAACATGATTAAATAATGAGATTTTTATTCTCCTAACAACAATATTTAATGGATACCAACAGAAAAAGAATGGATAATAGTTAACATCTAATTTTAAGGGAGTAAATGAAAATATCAAGGTCTTTCAATATGTCCAGGAAATGTTGTTCTTATATTCACTACTGAGCATGCCACCTTTTAGCCTCATTAGTTATGCATATACATAATATTCCAGAGAAGTTTCAATGTCTAGAACTTGAAAACCTTCCATTTGTATTAAATAGATAAACTCCAATTTAAGGCACCAATACTAGTACAAACTGTCATATTATGCGAATTTGTGAGTGTGTTTGACAGCTGATTAGTGTTGCTCATTTTTGAGAAATTAACAAAAAAAGAGTAAAATTGTTGAAGGGAGAATTTAACAGAACCAAATGAAATGCTCCTTACCAAACATAAATATATATGCTAGAAATTCAAAAACACTTGACAAGTGCCAATAATGCTGAGGCAGGGCTGAGAGAGCAGAGTGGCTTTGGACCCACTGGCATGATGAATACTCCATATCCCAATTTTGCAGAATAATGTGGCATGGTGAGGGCTCTACAAAGTACTAAATAAAAGAAAATTTGGTTAACGTTCTTTATCTCCAAATTTCCCAAATATATCTGACCTGAGAACCTTGTTTGTTTGTTTTGCTAAATACCCATCTACACTAATAGAAGAGAAATCTGCAAAATGACCATACCTCCATGATGCCCACCAGCCAATCAGGAGTGAGTATGCAAATTAACTCAACAAGGATGATGGGTTAATTTGCATACACAGACACAGAACAGCCAGGCAGGATGGGAAATGCTATGAGGAGGAGGGCGGGGGATAGAGGTAGCTACAGGAGTGGCACTCTGGCTCATGTGGAGAAGACTGAAGGTTATAGCTGGACTGAAGATGGTGATGGCCAGAGCAAAGGCCTGGGTCCCGGGTGCTGGAGGAAAACTGGTGCTAGCAGCCAGGAGAAGGAAGGCCTATTACACTAACCTTTGTGCAACAGGCCTCTAGTTTGATATAAAATACCTTTTACAAAAAGAATGGTATGGAAAATGCAAATCAAAAATTATTTTGCATAATTAGATTGTACAGGGGAAAGATTAAAATAGCTGCTTCAGTTCTTAGGAATTCAGATTTTTTTGAAAACAGGAGAGCAACCTACAAAACTACAAGAAAATAAAATTGTTATATATCCATCTGTGTATATTAAGTGGATCAGGATAGCATTCAAAAACTGTGATCATTTACTTTTCTTTTATTTCCCAAACGTGATTTTTATCTTCTATCTGAGACCCCCATCACAATGCCCATATTTAAACAAGTAAACTAATTTTCTGGAAACCTTTTGATTTGGGAGTCACCTAGAGAATTGGTCATTTATTCACAGTGAATCTTCTTTTTAAATCTGACTTGTTATGTGTACATCAAAGATAACATATGCATTAAACAGCATTCAGTTTAGAATATTAATGAATTTTTATTTTCATAATATCATCTCTATCATGACCTGAGAGTTACAGAAAGAAATACCAGGATTCTCTTTTGTCCACGTATGCTTGATCACAAACATTTATGCACCAGAGAGAATGACAGAGCTACTTATGTATGCAACAGAATAACATCACATTGAATTGAGAAACCAGTCCCTTGAGACCAATTTTATGCCTTCCTCTACAGCTGCATGGAGCCACTTTGTAACATAATATATTCTTTTGAAGTCAATGATCCCTGAGGGTTCAATGCAAGATAAGAATTTGGCTCTTGATAGAATGGATGCATTGTGTAGAATTATCTTTAATTCTAAGACTCACTGAGCACACACACGCATACCCACACACATACAAGATAAAGAGAAAGTGGGAATAATTCACAGGAGACTATGTAACATGATCAGCATCCAAAATATTAATTTGAGATGCTAGAAACATAAACAAAGGTTATCCACTCCTTTGTTTTAAGGCTGATGTTGTAGAGGTATGTTTATATATTTATCTTTACTTAAAAGGGGGAGAAATAATGGGAGGAAAATCAAAGACAAATGATCAGATGGTTTAAAGGAATATGAACACAGAAAAAAGAATCAAGGTTTAAAGAAAAATATTAGCATTTTTCTGAAGTTTAGCTTCATAGAATTAAACCTGGAACCACTTTCCACTTAATTAAATTTCCAAAGCTATTTGATTGGAGTAAAGTTGTTCACAGGTTTAACTGAAACTTATGACAATAATCATATATAAGAAAGAGATAATATGCAAATTGACCATCACACCCTCACAAGATGGCTGCCTACAACCAGGCTGGCAGTGGGGTTGGTGAGGAACAACCAAAGGACTGAACAGCAGGGTGAGTGGGGCAACCAGCCTGGTAGGGGGTTAGTGAGGGATGACCAAATGACTAAACAGCAGGCTACATGGGGTGACCAGGTCAACAGGGGTGCTGTGAGGGGCAACCAGGCCGGCAAAAGGGCATTTGGGGATGGTCAGGCCAGTGAGGGGGGGCAGTTGGGGTTACCAGGCTGAAAAGGGAGAGCAGTTTGGGGATACCAGGCTGGTGGGAGTGCAGTTGGGAGTGATTAGGCTGGCAGGGAGGGTAATGAGGGGTGACCAGACCAGTGGGGGGGCCAGTTAGGAGTGACCAGGCCAGCATGGAGGGGGCAGTTAGGGGTGACTGTTGGCAGGGGGAGGGGCATTTAGGGACAATCAGGCCAGGGTGCAGAGGCAGTGAGGAATGATCAGGCCAGCAGGGAGGGCAGTGAGGGATAATCAGGCAGGCAGGTAGGTGATCAATTAGGAGCCAGCGGTTCAGGATTTTGTGCACTAGTCTATAATAGTAAAAGTGAAATATGTTAATTAGACTGGATATCCTTCTGGACAAAGCCAGGGCTGTGAGGGAAGCCCAGGTCCTAAGGGGCCTGTTGACAGCAGCAGGGGAGCCAGTGTCCTGGCAGCCAGAGGGAAGCCAGTGCCAGTAGCCTGGGGGAAGGAAGGCCTACTCTTGCAGAATTTTCATGCACCAGGCCTCTAGTTTATTATACATAAGTGTGTATGTGTTTGTATATGTGTTTAGTTTCTCTTTTCAGTTTCTACTGGACACAAAGTGTAAAAAAACAAGGGAAAAAAATCAACTTTTCTATTAATAATGCATATAAATAAAGATTGGAAATTATCAATTCAAAATAGCTGCAGCAATTACTTCTGATTGTATTTATTTACATATTTTGTTATATTTCTGTTCATATAGAGTTTTTCCTCCAAAAGAAGCTAAGCTTTTATTACATGTACCTTGTTTCAGATTAGTAGCTTTTGTTCTCACTTGATATTACTAACACATATATTGGAAACCTATGGCGTACTAATAAGAAGATTCTTTAGGGATTTTACTCAAGAGTTCTATAATTGCAAAAGAGTTGAATCCAAGATTAAGAAATAAAAGTCTTGCTTTTGTCTGTAACCCTGGAGTCTGAAAGACAAAAGACTTTGTTCCAGTAAAGAGGTTCATGTACATATTTACCTAACGGGTTAGAGATGATTACAAAGGAAAGTGTAGTTTGGAGCAGCTTGGTATGGTATAGACTGCCTGTTCTTTTGTTGCAAAGGAAGAAAGGTTTTTGTTGTTGTTTTCAGGTTGTAAGATGAGGATCCTTTGGCAAAAGAGGCAGCAGGTGCGAGTGCACAATGTTGGATGTCTTGCACCAATTTCAACATACTGGCTGTTGCTGGGTCCCCTGTTACCATCAAGATGCTGGGTTATCTTTCAGTTAGCTTCGTCTGACTTCTCCATTGCTGGTACCTAACCTATCGATTCGGAAGCTTTGATTGTGTCTACCTCGATATTGGGGACAGGTCAGATAGGTTAGCGTCTTGGATAGGATACAGATTGGTCGGGTCAGCCCTTTTCTAAGTCATATATAGATTTTTTATCCCTTCATCTTTAATTGATCCCAACAAATCCCTCTGGGTTTCAAATTGCTCACCTGAGCATTTAACTTTTCCTCTGCTTTGGGCAGGTATTGAATTGGTAAAGTGTTCCTTAAACTCCAATATGTATTTCTTAAGCAAGAAAAATAATAATTCCTATTATTTGCGCTAAATTCTTTTGTGAGAGAAATTCTAATTGAAATGGAAGCTCTCCATGATCATGCTGCCATCACAGTTCCCATGCTACATTCTTTGTTAGCCTTCCCTAAATTTAGCTGTGATAGGCCACACGTATCGTCTTTAATAAATAAAATAAAAGATGAAAAAATGTATTATTCCACTACATTTTTAAAATAATGAGATCTCTTTTCTCTTTTTGATTTTTGCATAATGGACATTTGTTAATATTCTAAGGATAATAATAATTACTTAAAAACTAAAATACTGTCAAAATAACAAAGCCAACTTGGGTATCTTTTTCCATAGGAAATTACTATTTTGTAATATTTGACAAGTAATGTTATTCTGTGTAAAAACTGGTTCACAGTACATCTTTTGTTCATGCATTTCACATTTATATTACAGAAGTGCAGCATGCATTTTCTTTTAAATAGCCTTCCAAATATTTAACATTTCATGTATTCATTAAAAACATAGCTTTCCAAACTTGTTAATATCAAACTAAAAGTTCCTTGCCTCTGGGCCCTGGCAGCATATCTCAGTTGATTAGGGTCATCCCAATATGTCACGGTTGTGAGTTCAGTATCCAAGCAGGGCACATACAAGAATCAACCAACGAATGCAAAAATAAGTGGAAAAACAAATATAAATCTCTCCCCTCTCTCTTTCTCTCCTCACTCTGCTTTTCCCAAATCAATCAATAAACACTTTAAAAAATGTTCATTGCCTTATCCTTCTCATCAATATCTGAAAATGCACTATAACAATCCATAGAATTAAGACACACACCCAGATTATGGGTTTGATCCTCAATTGGGATCTGTGTAATAGGCAATCTATTGATATTTCATTCTTCTCTCTCTCTCTCTCTCACTCTCTCTCTCTCTCTCCCCCTTCCTCTCTCTCCAAAATGAATAAAAGTGTGGCCTTACATGAGAAATTTAAAAAATGAAATACAATGAATTTCTAAATAAAATAATAAATCGTTGGTCCCCATAAAATCATTGTATGAGACTGATAGCTTTGAAACAATATTGCTCAACCTCCTAAAACCACATTGCAGTGTTTATTTTGTTTACCTCAAGCAACAGTGTTCAGTGAGTATTTGTAAAATTCATGAATTACATAAATGGTTATTTCTGCCCAAGAAGTTAAAACAATTGCACATTTTGACACAATTTCACAGTTTCATGAACAGGTAATTCCATTTGTTTATGGTAACATTTACCATAAGCACCAATGAATCTGAGGAATAATTGGGAAAGCTCACCTGATAATGAGACCTCAATATTCTTCCACCAGGACTACATTTCTAAGGCTTCTTCTTCTATAGGATTCCTGTTTGTTTTAGAAACCTGTGCTAACTTTTGTCTACATTTATTTTATGTGCCAAGATCCAACACATGTCTTTTCTTTCCCTAGAGTGCTTTACAGATACAGATGCTAGAATTATGATCTTAGATACACATTCCAAATCCCAGTATAGGATGCAAGGGCAAGCAGGGGAAGTTTATCCATAACTGATTTTACCCCTGACACTGTGTCTGCCTTTTTTTTAATGTCCAAATTAATTTTCACAAAATTCTTTAGATTAGATCTTATCTACACATCACATTAAAAGGTATGACAATTTATGAGGAAAAAAAAGAATAAGTAATTTTCCTAAATTATACATCTCTAGGGCCCAGAAGTTGAAACTAGATAGGTGCTTCTGTCCTCATAATCCATTGTTTCGATGCACCAGTATGTGAAAATAAAGTACCCCTTGCTTCCTAAGCTTTCATACTCAGACTGGTAGGGTGAGTGACTGAACATTGATGTTTCTGATTGTTTTATTTTATGCCCTTTGGTGACTGCCATTTCAGTACTGGTGCTTAGAAGCAAATACAGTTTCCACTTCATCCCTAAATCGAAACGATTTGTTTGCCACAATTTTACAAAAAAAAAAAAAAAAAAAAAAAAAAAAAGGTTGTATTTTTGCTGAAGAAATTACAAAAGTTTTACTAACAGGGCAGTGAGACTTACTTTGTCTATAATTTACTTTTCACATTTTGAAGGCAGTCAGCCAGGCCACCAAAGATACTGCAGTGAGATAGAATTCACCCCATTATTCGAGGAAAGGAGTCTGGCAGAAAGGCCACATTAACATATTCTCAGTCTTCCTGCTCACTTATCCATTAAGAGTTAAAGTATATATTTATATTCCAAAAATTGATAGTTATTGTAGAAAGCATTGGTAACAATAGTAGAAAATATTTCTGTTCATCACAATCATAATTTATAGATTACAGGATTAATTGTAAGGGTGGTGAGTCTCTTAAAGCCACAGAATAAAGGCCATTTTTTAATTATCTGTGAATCAATACAAATAGTTAACAATCAGAGGAAATGTCCTATACTATATTACAGTATGATCAAGGTAGTATATTTTGGGTGGAAAAACTTGAATCGAGTAAGCATTACACTCAAGATTTGGTCAACACCAAATGATGCCATCTCAGTTAGCAAGCCTTTGTTATTAGTCAATAAAAGTCCGGGACCCCTAAAAAATTGTCCTGCCTGCTTCCCAGGTAACTCAAATGGCACAACATGAATATACAATGTGATCACAAAGACCAGGGTGGGGGAAGCATCTGTTTTTATAGTTATCTCTTTTTTTAACTTTAAAAATTACTAGAATTTTAGGTTAGATTTTCAAATTCTTCTTGCCTTTACTGTTTCTGAAATCTGGGTGTATTTTACAAGTGATGTGAGTAAGGGTTCCAAACTCTTAAAAAGCCATGAACTGATATAAAATTATACTAAAATAATGCTGAATGCTTGAGCATATAGCAACTTTAATATAAAGAAAATACGACATATTCTGAAATGCATGTAGCAAATTATAGCTATATGACATATTTAAAGGGGCTTAAATACCTAACATATGATGATGAAGAAGGCTTGACTCTGGGTGGTGGGCACACAATGCAATATACAGATCTTGTGCAATAGAAACCTATACTGGAAACTTATATGATTCTAATAATAAATATCACCCCAATAAATTGAACTTAAATAAAGGGGCTAAAAGCTGGCAAATATGTGCTGCAAAATAACTACCCCCATATGTAATTCTATGTTCACGGGCTAGCTAATTAACCTCTCTGTCATGCCTGCATGTAAAAATGTGGATAATACTACCAATAGCAAGTTGCTATAAAGATAAAATGAGATAATGAATCTGTAAATCCTTCCTTTGAACATTAAAGTGAATCCCGCAATTTCTCCCAACTGTGTAAAGGAGACTTTTACTATAACCAACTAACAAGTAACAAATATAGCAACACTTACTGTTTCCATGCACAAAACATCTACAATTTATGAAATATTCTACAAAGCCTTATTGTAGCCTCAGCTTCTCTTTGAACACAGCACAATACATGATCACTAGTGGTTACCTGTCATTAAGAAAATTGGCAAATGGGTATTATATGCCTGAATTCCTATTTTTGCATCTAAGGCCTCTCAATACCTCAGTGAAGAAACAGTGACAAACTTTAGTAATCCTAATGAGTAAATTCTTCACACGAATAGAAAGCCAAACTCACAATGAATGAATAAACAAGATGTGCTAATAGGGTAGATAAAATTAAAACAACCCCAAAATCTGTTTTAAATGTTTATAAGGAAATTGCAGAAATCTACATCATATATGTGTTTATTCAGAAAGAAGAATAGGCCAATCAAAGCCTGTTTGAAATTAAGAAGGGATTGCTTTGGATACAACATTAAAAAAATAATAATTTTTAAGAGCTTTCCATTAGGTCCCCTTCAGTGACCTTTCTGAGCATACTAGAAATGTTTGTGGTTTTTAAAATATATATATATAAAGCTAAAATGAGGACTATTACATTTTAAATCCCTTCGAGAAGGTTTTCAATCTCAGATTTAAATTATCATGTGAAATTCAAGAGACCAAGAAACCTATTTTAATTATTGAGTTAGCACGCCAATGGAAGACAGCGATGTGTGCTCTTGGACCTGTGCCCAAGTCTCTACCCACAAGTCAGCTTTATCTCCTCCCCCATGAGAAGCCCGGTGTATCTGTGGTGTAATGCAGAGGCACGGGGGAGAGGACCGCCTATGCACCAGGGAATTTCACTAAAAATTCCCCGGCAGATGGGACTCTTTTCTCACATCCCCTCTCCTGGCTGCAAGCCATTGGGTCTCTCCTCACATTCCTCTTCAGACTCTTGTTGAAAGCTAAATATATTGGGGTGACATTGATTAATAAGATTTTATAAATTTTAAGCTTACATTTCTATGGTTCAGGACCCATATATTGCATTATGTGCCTGCCACCCAAAGTCAAACCATCTTCTACCACCACATATTTGCACCACTTTATATACCTCCTCCTTTGCCCTTTTTTCAGTAGGCTCATAGTTCCTGACCTGTGAGGATTAAACCCTAAACTAATCTCTTTGCCATGGTATTTGTCTATTAGCACCAGGAAGATAACATGGTTCCCCTACTATCACTTTGGCATGAAAAAATTATCATTTTGTTCATTATCTTTGAAGACCCCGAAAGAAAGAACCTAAAAATCCTGTTCTTTTCATAGCATTCTTCATCAGCTCTTTTTAATTAATTTATATTTACAACACTCATTTCCTAGCCATAAATATATACTGGCAACATCTTTTAATGTTGTCAATGTCATTAACCCAAACCACATAATTCTAACTCATTTGTAGGATAATTATGGAAATCAAATATGCTAGAATGGAAGACTAAATTGTTGGTTCTCGGTATTTATATTCCAGAATACTTAACTGAAAACTTCCTCTTATCCTCCATGGCACTGGAATTCAGTGGTTCTCAAAAAATGGGGCCTCCAGAATAGCATGCAGCATCACTTGAAAACGTGTTTGAAATTCACATGTTTGATCTCAGCCAAGAACTATTAAATCAGAAAATTCGGTGTGGCCCCAACAATCTGTGAACTAACAAGACCACCAGGTGATTCTGATCTAGTCTACTGATTTGGGTTTGAAAAATAAATGCGGCCCCTGAAAAGTTAATCTTCCTCTTTCTTCTACTTCCATTCCTTCTTCTCTTAGTCCTCTTCCTCTTCCTTTTCTTTCTCCCTAAATCTATTTTTTTCTCTGTAAAAAATTCCTTAGTCCTATTATGTTCTCTTTCTCACTGTCTTTTCTGTTTATTTCTCTTATTTGGGATATTCACAGCTTTAAACGTTCTAAAGTTTTTATCGTCATTGTCACACCCCCCCTCATGTTCCCACTATGAAATATAACTTCTGATGTACTTTGGCTTCAATAATTGTTCTTAAACAAAATTCATTCTCTTCATCTTCCTGAACAGATTGTTTCTGAACTTCCTGTTTCAAATCATGACACCATTATTTTTTTCAGTCGAAAATGATTACAGACTCAGAGTCATCATTAACTCCTCTTCTGACATGATCCATCTTGGGCCAACTTTATTTATTCTATGACTACAACATTTCTTATATAGGCACTAGAGCCCAGATACATGAATTTTGTGCATGGGTAGGATCCCTAGGCCTGGCCAGGGGGATTAGGGCCAATCTATGGGTAGGGACCCCGCTGGCACCCACCTTGGCTGGCCTGGGGCCTGTTGTCTGGGAGCAGCTCCTGCATTAAGTGTCTGTCCACTGGTGGTCAGTGGGTGTCATAGTGACTGACCAGTCATTCCACCAGTCATTCTGCCCTTTGGTTGATTTGCATATTAGGCTTTTATTATATAGAAGTATTTTTAATCCTACAGTCACCATTCTTCCATAGATCACCATGTTCTCTCTTTCAGTCTATCACAGAAGCCAATAACTTCATTGTATACCTCTAGTATCTATCACTTTGCATCTAGTGGCCATATTGATGATTAATTAATGTTTAATTGAAGAAAACAGTTATCCTGACTAAACTCCCCTACTCAAACCTGCTTACTGTTTTGCATTTCTTTGAACTGATCATGTGATGACCTCTCACTTTCCCTAGATATAGAGTGGGGCAAAAGTAGGTCTAAGTTGTAGGTACATGAAACAGACATCTTGTGTTGTTTTTTTTAAATTAATTATTATATTATTTTCCATATGAATACGGTAATTGTAAACCTACTTTTATCTCATCCTATATCTTTTCCACTGTTTTTTCTAAGACAAACGCTGTTTAATATCATTACTCATGTGACTAGTTTATTTGGTTTTGTAGATTTTAAACAGCCTGAGGGCAGGGATAACATCATACAATATTCATGAACATTAATGCATATGATTAGTCTATCTCCCTATCTCCACATGATCTTTCTATTTAACTGGACTCTGGTGGAGTGTTCCACTAGCTATGCAGCTGATATTCAATAGGTAGAGTTTGATGTCTGTTGAAAACAATCACCAAGTGGAAACATGAAATAAAGCAGTGCTTACATAGTTCAGCAAGATCTTAGATATTACTATAAGACTTAGAAATGATCTTCTTTGAAGAAACTAAATTAAACAATCTATACATACCCACCTTTTAAATACATCACAATCTGTGTGAGAATGTACTAACATTTATTTTATTTTTCAACTCATATCCATGCTTTAAAATCACCCAAGAATAGCCTCTAAACGAATCTCTTTGAATTACTTTAAAACAGAGGTTATTTTCCTTTTTCTAAGTTTCTGGAAACTTCACCAACAGACTGAGATAGTATCCGAAAGGAGTTGCCAAATGAAGCACAGTATTTTAATCTCCCCTTTAAGTGAGTATCCTTAATTAAACACATTCCTTATGTAGATGAGGGAAAATACTTTTCCGTTAAATACAGTGACTGAGCTTTAAGTTCCAACCTTTCTAACAAGGAATTTTAAAAGTTCTAAATATGAATGTGATTTAATGGGCAGTAGATGCATTTTAAGTGTAAGCTATATAAATCTACAAAACTGTGATTCATTTATATTTTTTAAATATTTTAATTGATTTCAGAGAGGATGGGAGAGAGAAAGAGAGATAGAAACATCAACGATGAGAAAGTATCATTTATCAGCTGCCTACTCCACCCTCCATACTGGGGATTGAGCCTGCAACCTGGGCATGTGCCCTGACCAAGAATCGAACCTTGATCTCCATCCAGGTTATTGATCGACGCTCAACCACTGGGCTATGCTGGCAGGGCTGGGATTTATGCTTAACTCTATAATATAAACTACAACAGCAAAGCAAACAAATGTTTTTTTATAAAACTTTACTTTCACTTGAAAATTGTTCATAAAACTTTTACTTGAAAATTGTTCTCATTATTTTAAGAAGTTTCTAAAGGTAAAACAGTTTAAAAAGAATGGACAAAAAAAACCCTACTAATATATTAAAATCAATTGTTAAGTACATTTTAAAATTAGTATAAATTGGTTCTTCTGAAGAAATGTCAACTACAAACCAATGTCTTAGAAAACTGACAAATTATTTTATGAATCATATCACTGAACATTTACCTCTCCTTATCAGTGTTTTTAAAGCATGATAATAGGAAATAATTCTTAGTTTAAAATAATTCATTTTCTATAATGTCAAAACTTATTTTTAACTACCGGTTTAAAAGAGAGTGATTGTAGCTTATTTACAGTGTTACAAACTTTTTGTAAAATTTCTTTATTGGTTAAGGTGTTATATACTGTATGTGTCCTTATCCCCTCATTGCACCCACAGCCCCTCTCATGCCCTCACCACCCTGCTGTCTGTGACCACTGGTTAGGCTCATATACATGCACACAAGTCCTTTGGTTGATCTCTCCCGCTCACTCCCACCCTCCCCTACCTTCCCTCTGAGTTTTGGTGGTCTGATCAATGTTTCTCTATCTTTGGATCTGTTATTTATTCCTCATTTTATGTTGTTCATTATATTCCATAAATGAATGAGATTATGTGATATTTATTTTTCTCAGACTGGCTTATTTCATTTAGCATAATGCCCTCCAGTTCCACCCATGCTGTTGTGAATGGTAAGAATTCCTTCTTTTTTTTACCGCAGTATAGTATTCCATTGTGTAGATGTACTACAGTTTTTTAATCCACTCATCTGCTGATGGGCACTTAGGCTGTTTCCAGATCTTAGCTATGGTGAATTGTGCTGCTTTGCACATAGGGGTGCATATATCCTTTCTGATTGGTGTTTCTTCTTTCTTGGGATATATTCTTAAAAGTGGGACCATAGGGTGAAATGGAAGTTCCATTTTCATTTTTTTGAGGAAACTCCATGCTGTTCTCCACAGGGGCTGCACCAGTCTGCCTTCCCACCAGCAGTACACGAGGACTCCTTGTTCTCTGCATCCTCGCCAGCACTTTTCAAACTAACCCTTCTTCAATCATTAATTGTCCTGGTCCCCAACATTTTCAGATATTTTAATGTTTGAAATAGGCCAGTAAAGTAAATTCAACGTGCTGTCCTTCAAATAATAATTTTTAGGACAGTCACTGTCACTGGAAGGGGGATGGAAAGTGTTATTTCAAAGGACTCAAATTTAAACCATGAAAATAATTTACCCTTTTCGTGAAGCTTGTAGTTCACTCCAAATAAGTTGGACACATATTCATTTCATCTTCACTACCAGTATTAAGTATAATCCTCAATTCAAATATTGTTGAATTTAAAAATGAATGAAAAACTTTATTAAGCACAAATTAATTAAATGAGAAAAATGGTATAATGAAAGAAAAAATAGAACTTTTTTTGGGGGGGGCAAGGGTAATATGTGTACACAGATAATAATTTAATAATAAAAAAATAAAAATCAAAAAACAGAAAAAAGAGAACGTTTAAAGATAATTTGCATATGTATAGCTATCCATAGCAGATGGACAGATTTTAAAATACTTTTGAAAACTGGACAGTATCTAGTGCATGTTGAATATATAAGCTGCATCAGAGAAATATAGAAGTGATAAGTTTAGTCAAAATAAACCCAGGTTGGGGTTAGATAAATCTTCATGGGATAAGTGATCTTAAAGCTGAGCCACGTAGGGCCTCAATAAATGAGTTTTGAATTTGAACTGTGTATTGCCCAAGATGTACAAGGGAAGTTGACACCAAATAGTAATAATTACCTCTCTTTATTATTCTTTGTATGTTCAGTAATAGATATTGCAAAAAAAGAAATAATTATACTGAATTTTAAACTGATTTAGACATTGCCTTTTGTGTTTTCAAGATTGAAGAAAAGAATATATTTTTGCAAAGACATTTGTCTAAGAGTAGAGAGGGTGAAATATATGCAAATTAAGTCTAACATGAAATAAAAACACCTTGTCAAGCTTCAGAGATCATCCAGCTGGACAATCCTATTAAAATCTGCTTTATTGGTTGTTAGGGTAATCTATATGAGAAGCAATAGCTTATTAGGGAAATAATTTTGGCTTCTTGTATAGCTCCAAATACGTATTCTATTGATAGAGATCCTTATATACTAACCTCATTAAAAAAAGAGAACATACCCACCAATCTGTCAACACTTTAATTATTTAAATATTTTTTTCAGTAAAATCCATTTTACACCCCAATGCTTTACTGAGGTTGATTATATATTTTAAATATTCAGTACTATTTCCTAAAGTCCTGCCCTTGCTGCCCAGATATAGAAAATCAGCTGAAATCAGTTACCCATTCAATGTTGCAAAATAAGAGAATTACTTTCATTCTTACATTATTTTTGCATCTACACTAGACTTCTGGGAGGGCTAAGTTTTATTTTATTAATAAGTACATTTTCTCGGAATTTTTATTTTAGTTTTATAGTTGGGGATTTCTAGTTATAGTAGCTGAGCTAAATTCATCACAATTCATATAAGACTCCAGGAAGTTCCATTAGCAGTTTTGCTGATTTGGTTCACTTGGCAGAAAAGGAAAGGAAGTGGAATAACAAAGAAAAACGTTGAAATAAGGTTTGGACTTACGGAAAAAAAAAGAAAAAAAAAACTAGTTTTGAGAAGATAACAAAAATCTTCTTTGTCCAGTTGGAGACTTAAACACAAATTAGTCAAAATACCTGACATCAGACTCCTGGTTAAAAAGATACATCTTGATGTCGTTAATGACTGACACATTTCTCAGTCTTCTATGCCCTCACACATTTGAAATTGTTCTAGACTTCTCTACTTAAACCGATGTTTGTGTTTAAAATTTACTATTTTTAAATAGATCATTTATAACAGTTTGATGCATCTGCATCCCAGCATTATAAGGACCACCAACTTGAAATGATATTCCAGCAGTAAAAGCTCTGCCATGAGGGGTCGTAAATTTATTCAATTTTTTGAAATATTTTATTTCCTTAGAAAAGTATGATTTTTTTCCACAGGCAAAATGTATTACAAAAGTTATAGCACAATTTTTAAAAATAATTAGAATATTCAGGGAACATTCATGAATGTTCATGAAAATACACTCTTTTAAAATATATAGAAATATAGAAATGTTAATTATGAGAATCATTGATCAACTGCATCCTGACCCCTACATGCCCCCTACCTGAGATAGAGCCCACGATATGGACATGTGCGCTGACTGGGAATGAAACCATGACTTCCAGGTTCATAGGTTGATGCTCAACCACTGAGCCACACCAGCTGGGATAAAAATACACTCTTAAAAAGCCCAGAAATATATATTTGTGTCTGAAAATAAAATTTAAAAATCAGTTAAACTGGGACAATCAGATAACTAGTTTGATACTCTATCAGAAGATAAATGCACTGAAAACCCAAGCACAGAACATATCTTCTTCACCAACCTCTCAATAGAAATCAAAGCATTATTAACTCCAGGGCAATTAACATGCATGCGTGGGACAGGGCTTACTTCTAGAATAGAGCAAGTGGGAAGAGGATGCTGGGATTGTTCTGTTTAATAAGGAAAATAGCTCACATGATCAGAGATCAAAGAAGTATCCATGAGTACACACGTCCACTAATCGGAGTTCTCCAGAGAAACAGACCATTGATTCCTGAACCGTGACTTCTGGCTGCAGGAGAAACAGCCCCACCCTGGTTCAGAGTACATACACCCTTCTGGAGAACCAGGCCCCAGCCTTGCAAGGTATTGCCATCTACATGAAAATCAGGGACAAATGGCTGCTCATTTTTAATTTTTTAAAGAAACTCCATACTATTTCCACAATGGCTGCACCAGTCTGCATTCCCGCCAACAGTGTGCTGGGGTTCCCTTTATTCCACCCTTTTGCCAACACTGGTTGTGTGTTGACTTATTGATGGTAGCCATTCTGGCAGATATGAGGTGATGTTTCATTGTAGTTTTAATTTGCATCTCTCTGATGATTAGTAATGTTGAGCTTTTTTTTTCAGCCATCTATTGGCCATCTGTATGTCTTCTTTGGAGAAGTGTTGATATAGGTCTTTCATTTTTGAAATTGGATTGTTTGTCTTCCTTTTGTTGAGTTGTATGAGTTCTTCATATATTTTGAAGATTAACCCCTTATCAGGGGTGTCATTGGGGTGGGGAGAGAGCTCGGTGGAGGGGGGCAATTGGGGAAAATAGGGAGGACATCTGTAATACTTTCAACATTTAAGGCAATTGAAATAATAAAAATAAAATAATAAAAATAAAATAAAATGTAGAGATCAAAATTATATCATTCAAAAAATCAATTGCTAGGGTTTTGAAATTTACGGATGCCTTGGCATGACTTCTTGAAATTAAAATTAAATTATTCTGGGATAGAGCCTAGTCTCTCTGCCCCCTCTCCCCTCCCCACCCCCTTTGAAGCCTTACCTGATTGTAATCAACAGCCAAAGTTTACCACCACCTCAGCAGAGTACTTAGGTGTGCAATTTTGTCAGAAACTGGTTTTTGTTTCATTATGATTTTAGGCATTGGGATGAAAGTGAAATAACCTGAATATTAAGTCATTATAGATATGCATCCTTACCACAAAAATGCCAGAAATACTGGAACGGATAATAACTCTCTCAGCTTGAAAAGGCCTGTTTTCAAGCTGCTGTTCCATCCGTCTTCAGAATTTATTGCCTAGGGATTGCAGATGGCAGAGTGCTGCTTAGAAGAGACGCCCTGTTGGGAAAATCACATTGCAGTGCAATTAATAACCGGGGGAGTTTCATGTTCCACACCCACTTAGTTATCGGTTGGGAAGAATCTTGATTGATTCATGAGGTTAACTAACCCTATAAATTTGGTAATATATAAAATACATTTACATTGTAAACAGGTTTTATACAAACAACAGATAAATAGGCTGAAAAACATTTTGCAAATACCGGTTTCAGGGGCAAGTCCGTGGTAAAACAGTCTTTATTGTTGTTTTTATTCAAAAATTCACTTCAGTACCCTGTGCCACGTATTTTTGTACCATCTCAGATTTATAAGCTGATTTTTTCTTCTTAGAAAATGTTTTGTTATTTTTGTTGACATCCCATCCAACCATGAAGCAGTGACCAAGCAGAGTAAAATTTTCCTATTAGCCGAAACCGGTTTGGCTCAGTGGGTAAAGCATCAGCCTTCAGACTGAAAGATTCCGGGTTCGATTCTGGTCAAGGGCATGTACCTTGGTTGCAGGCACATCCCCAGTGGGGGGTGTGCAAGAGGCAGCTAATCGATGATTCACTCTCATCGATGTTTCTAACTCTCTATCCCTCTCTCTTCCTCTCTGTAAAAAATCAATTTAAAAAAGTTTCCTATTACCTGTATAGATCTTTATATTGTTCCAGATTTTATGTACTTAGATATTGATGTTTTGCTTCTTAATTACTGCTGAAAGCTATGCACACTTCACAATTTGATATACTAAAAAAGCCCTGGCTGGTTTTCTCAGTGGTTAGAGCATTGGCCCGTGAACCAAAGGGTCATGGGTTTGATTCCAGGTCAAGGGCACTTGCCTCAGCTGCAGGTTGCCCAGGCCCCATAAAACCTAGTGTGGGAGGCAACCATTCAATGTGTCTCTCATGTGGATGTCCCTGTCTTTCTTCCCCTGCTCCCTTCCTTCCATTTTCTCTAGAAATCAATGGGAAAACATTCTTACATAGATATATATGTGCAAATAGCTCATAAACACACAAAAAAATATTCAATAGCCAATAAGCACACCCAAATTAAGTCCATGATGAAATATGACTTCATAGCCTACAGAATGTCTGAACCAAAAGATATGACACGCAAAAAAATGTTGGTAAGGATAAAGATTCTCTCATATTTTCACTGCCTATTTGAGTATAACTATAATCTTATTATCATATGTCACCCCAATACATTTAATTAAAAATTTTATTATAGTTTATTTTAGAAAAATTATTTTAGTCAGATATATGTTGTGATATGTCTCCCAGAATTTGGTTAGTCTATTCAGTTTACAAATAGTTTATTTTGCTGAATATTTAAATGTTTTTTGTTGACTCATTTGTTATTTATTTTGTTCTTTGAGTTGTGGTTTTTGTCTCCCGTCGAATAAAATATACTCCTATGTTTATTTCTAAGAGCTTTATGATTATAGATTAGAGGCCCCTTGCAGGAAGATTCCTGCAATAGATCTTCCTGCTGCCCCGCCTGCTTCCTTTCCTTCTCCGCAGTTTCTCTCCCTTCTGCAGCACTTGGCTTCCTTCTATGTTGTCTTCAGTCTTCACTCTGGTGTGGATATGCATATTAACCGCCATCTTGGTTGTGTTAATTTGCATATTCACCCGGATTGGCTAGCGGGCGTGGTTTGTGGGTGTAGAGAAGGTACAGTCTATTTGCATGTTTCTTTTTTATTAGAGATAATATTTTGCCTTTTTTAGAGGGGTATGGATAAATGAGTTTCGTATTTAAAAAAATATTTTCATTGATGTTTTTTAGAGAGAAGAAGGGGGAGGGAGAGAAATAGCCATGTGAGAGCACAACATTGATCTACTGGCCCCTCCTGGGGATTGAGCCCACAACCTGGCCTGTGAAAAGACCAGGAATCAAACCAGCAACTCCAGCAACATTTTAGTGCACTGGATGATGACCACCCAACCTAGTCACACCGGCCAGGGTGAGTTTCACATATGTCCATATTGTGGGCTAGTGTTTTGTTTTTCTCCCTTGCAGTGTTTTTCATGTCTTGATATGTGTAATGTTGGCCTCACCTTAGTCAACCATGCTGTTGTAACAAAACACCACGCACTGGGTGACTTATAAAGCACAGGAATTCATTCCTCACGGCTCTGGAGGCTGAAGTCCAAGGTCAGAGCGCCAACATGGTTAGGTGACCCTCTTGTGGTTGCACACTGCTGCCTTCTGGTGTCCTCACATCCTGGAAGGGGCTAGGAGTCCTGTGGGTTCTTCTACAAGAACATTAATCCCAAATGTGAAGGCTCCACCCAATACTATTACCTGGGGGTTAGGATTACATCATATGAATTTTAGGGGAACACAAACAGCCTCAGAAAGTGTTTCCTATTTTTACATTTGCTTGATGTTGAAGTATTTGATTTTATCCCTTATTTGACATTTTAGTTATGCTTCTTCTTATTTATTTATTTATTTTTTTTTACTTTTGGTGGTTTCCATGGATATTAACATATGCATTTTTATGTTATAACACAGTAGCTACAAACATGATGCTATTAGATTTCAGGCCTGCTTCTGACATTCCTGGTTTCCTAGAGCTCTCTTTGCTCATCACTCTCACTCCTTGATATCTGAGCCTCTAGAGATATTGTTTAGCCCTGCTTTCCTGTTGCAAGTTTTCTTAGGTGGGTGGGTGGGTGGGGGGAAACTTTCTCTTGCTTTTCTTAGGTGAAACTGTAGGTGAAGAATTCTTTCAGTTCTGTGACCTATTCATCTAAAATCTCTATAGAATTTATCTGGGCATTTCTCTGTAGATGAAAAGCCTCAAGAAAAACTTGTCCTTCGTGTGTAATCTTGCTTTCTGGCATGATAGTTTTTAGAAATTTAATTTATTTACTTAATATAAGGTGTGTAATTTTAAAAATCCAACATATCAAATTAAATGCAGTCAGGCAGCTTAGTGTAACGATTTTTTAGATAATCTTTTGTATCAAATTCAATACAAGAGATAGATCTAAAAAATATTTTAAGTATATTATTGCTTAAGAAAGGTAAATAGCATTCAGAGAATATTTTATAACTAGATGATGAAGAATATATATAAGATGTTGAAAAATGCATACTTTAAAATATTTTAAAGATAGAAATACATTAAAAAAGATAACATATTATTTGAGCAGAAATGAAATTAGATACTCTCTACAACCCGGATATTTAATATTTAATTGGTTTTGTCATTACAACTTAAACTTTATAAGTGATTCAGGCAGTTAAAAGATTTTATATAACTATTAAGTTTAATCCTTACTTAAGAAATCATTTCAGCAATTCTAAAAATCAGTATGTATTTAATAAATAGGCAATTGAAAAGTATGGTTCAGACTCTCTAATTTAAGAGGCCACTCTGTAATTATTAAAGACATTCTCTAATACAGGGTTATTTGGAAATCTTCATTTTGGAAAATACTCATTCAGACATTCTTGAAAATCATAAACTACTTTTTTTGTTTGTTTGTTTGTTTGTTTTTCAGTGGTCTCTGGCTAAAGCCTGGGAGAATCAAGAGAGTGATAATTACCTGGAAGGAAGCAGCCATGTTAAACATTACTCTAGAGCAGTGTTTCCCAAAGTGTGGTACGCGTACCCCCAGAGGTACGGGAAGAGTTTGGTGGTGGTACGTGTTGCACCGGAGCTTGGTGGAGATATGCACTGCACCGTGCTTAGCTGCGCCTAATTGTACGTTCTCATGACTCAAGTCAAGATAGTCTTGTGAGGCGTGAGATGGTCCAGTGTGCAAATAAATGTTATTGATAATATAACTTTTATTTACATTTTATTATGAATAATTTTATTTTTCATTCATTCTTATTATGTGTATGTACCAAAAAATAAAATATATATATTTGATTGTTATTAAAATACATCCTTTTTTGACAAGGGGTTACTCAGCGTTACAAAAATTATAGAAGGGATACACATATGTCAAAAGTTTGGGAAACACTGCTAGATAAATTATAGAAACGTGTGTAATTATTATTTATTTTATCTTACGAGTTTTGAGGAGGCACAATGTTTGAAGGTCAGACCACCAAACCTTGATTGATAGATTTTTGATGATTTCAGCAAATGGATATTTGAGAATTTTATAAAGCATCTTGGTATCTTTGCAAATAAAAAAATGGATGGATGGGTGAGGGGGGCGCAGGAGGGGGAATGTCCTGAGTTTCTGTATTTCCCTTAATCATTTCTCAGGAATATGTATTCATAGCTTCCTTGAACCACATTTAAAGAACACACAAATGATTTTAGGTGCAGATAATCTTCAGCTCTGTGACAGAGGGGTGTCCAACATACAACATATACAGGGTATCTCCCCCCAAAAAAAATGGTTACACATTAACAGCTGATAGCTGTGGATTCTGTTACATTTTGAAAATGTATTCTGCCTTTATAATCATTCAAAGTGTGTATACATTTTGGGGACACCCCATATATATAACCACCCCTAGGTGAGAGCCACAGTATTCGCACTAGCCCTGAATCCAAAATGCTCCTATTGTATGTAGACATTATATTACTGTCATTGAAGTTGCCTTCACAATCAGCATCTTTTAAACATAGGTGCATTTAATAAAACCTGAGGTTCATTGAAAAAAATTGTCTAAATATTTTAGCAGTTCATAGCCTATATTTTTACTGTTTGCACACTAATGCAGTGGTGTTTTTATGATGAAAATAGTTTTCATAGATAAAATGAAGAGACCTGAGGACAGCCTTGGAATTGGTGACCCAGGTAAGAGTAAATGCTTTGTACTATCTGGGATTAGTACCCCACGTAATTCTCTCAGCAGGTGGACAAGGTATCTCTGAGATTATGTCTGTACACAGAGACTGCACACCTATTTTAGTCAAGTTGAGTGGTAGTTTTAGTTTGCACAAATAATTAGTTCAAATTTAAAACATCAGATGAGTAGCTGCATAATCAATTGATTGAAGTAACAAAACCCTCATGTGGCTTATATATGTATTTATTTCTGACCAGTTGTTTGCTTGTTTGTTTGTTTTCTTATCTCAAAGTAAATTTTATATTGCTCTTCTTATAAAATAACCTCTTGGTCCATTCAGGCTGCTTCAGCAATTTATTATGATCCAGGTGGCTTACACTACAGACTGTATTTCTCACAGCTGTAGAGTCTGGAAAGGCCACTATCAGGGTGCCAGCCTGGTCAAGCTCTGGGGAGAGCTTCCTCCGGGCTGCAGATGGTGATCTCGCTGCACCCTCTCATGGCTCTCATATAGCACTAACCCATGCCTGAGCGCCAGATCTTCATCACCAAGTAACTCCCTAAGGCCTGTGAAAGAAAAGAGCCACATGCTAACCTGACAGGCTCAGGGAAGGCCTGCATGGCAGTCTTACAAACTCAGAGATCTAAAAAAACTGCAAAGATGATTTGAAAATTTAATATCTGACTATAAACAGGTTATAGTAGGTAGTCATGCCCCAGATATTTCACTGACGAAGATCAATTTGGATCTCCTTTACTGAGCCCCTTTGCCTTCCTGCCTCTAAGATAACCTATCTGTGAGATGTCTGAGTAACTTGTAACTTCCTCTTTACTCTGGACCCCTGAGGGCACTACAAATGGCCCTGAGACATTCCCTCATTGTTATTGTTATCAAAGTTAATTGTCAACTGTTAATTACATTAGAGTGTCCTGTATCCATCTCTGTAAAAGAAGCTCAAGTCCATCATTTCACTTTTTACCCTATCCCAGAGGTTTCCCCGCTTCGCTCTGTCCCACCTCCCTAATCTATCACCAATGAATTTCATGTAACTCATCTAAGTCCCTTTCCTTTGATTGCAATGTATAAATATAGAAATGTAACCTGCCATTCTCCGGAGCATTATCTCAATCCCTTGAGGTTCTGCTTTCTGACATGTGTCCTTAGTTTGGCTCAAATAAACTCACAAAAATATTCTTTACAAGTTTCAAGTTTTTTTTGTTTTTTTTTTGTTATCAGGCCTCACCTATAAATCTCCTCACATTGGGATTTGGACTGCAACATATGAATTTAGAGGGGACACAGATATTCAGTCTAGAGCAACTAACTTTCTTTTAACTAATAAATATCAACCTAATAGTGTCCAGGCAATTATATACTGATTGCCATGAAATGCATTTAAATCTACTTTGCATAATATTGAGGTTGCTTCAATAAATGCACCAATCTTGGTCTTGATAAACGTTGCACTGTATTTTATTTTGGCTTAACCCCAATAATTATATTTAATAACATATGTTACCAGAAGCTAAGAAATAAAAATAGAAGCAATTATAATAAATTTCATACTTGATTAATTTCCCGATTAAAAAAAAACACCCAGAAAACATTTCACAAATAACAGTGGTTCTGGAGCAAGCATATTATCAAATAACAATTTGTGATTGTCATTGGGTTGTATAAAGTTAAATTTGTATAAAAGTATATATATATTTACAAAGTATACAATAAAATCAACTAAGTTAAATACAACAACCTTTGTGAATCATGATTATGAGTATTATAATAGTAAAACATAAGTTCTAATGTTCTGGTAATTTTTTATTTAGTTTTTAATAGATATTGTAAGGCAGTTTATTATTTTATAGAGATTTATTTGATTTGTATTATTTTCTCATACTACAAATCCCCTTCCCCTGACATTATTTACTGTAGACAGAATCTTTCCCCACCTGCTGATTTTATGCTTGACCATGTCTCTCTACTTGTGAGCAGAAAAAACACACACAAAAAAAAACAGTGTGGCAGTTTTGAGCCATGGCCTTAAATGCTTTGCATTTTGCTCTACACTCTTGAGCTTCTGATCACACACACACACACACACACACACACACACACACACAGCATGCTCCAAGGCCCATTTTTCTTCATTCTAGGACCCAAAATGAAGAGAAATAGATTACACCTAAATCCTAAAGTCAGGCTAAGTTCATCTGACCTCAACACCAAAATACCTGCCCAAATTAAAGTTGATGCACAGGTCGATGCATATAAATGCATATGAACTGTCTTAAGCTACCAATATATTAGGGTATATATTATCCTAAGTATCTTACTATGTAGACTAATCAAAGCACTGTCATGGGGACTGAGAGACCAGGTCATATGTAGACCAGTGCAAGTATGTAAGTCAGGACATGAGTTGGGATGTGATCAGATTAAGCAGGAGAAAGAGATTTAGACACCAGTCTCACTATTCAGTAATTTGTCCTAAAATCTAAGTGATCTACTGAAAGATTTTACTCAAATGGGTAAAATAATCACAGTTAAAATTTAGAAATTGCATTTGCTTAAATTTGTAGCAAATACTAACTGGATGGATTTTCAGAGGAAATCCTTCCAATCCAACACAATGAATATTTCTCCATGAAATATATCTCAAATCATTTTTATTCCATGGTTGAAGCAGCAGAAATATCGATTGCACAAATATTATACAAGCTTTATTTTAGAAGGAAAAGTGAGCTCTGCCATTGACATTTTCCCTGAAGGTATCTAGTAGGATAAAGCCTACGTTTCAGCAAGTGTTGGCTTATAAAATAAGAGACAGAATGTGAATATTGGTAATACTGCATGGCCTTATTAGAGAGATACTCTGCTTCCACTTCTCATGAAGCTTTGAGCCCCAAAGGGCAATACTTTGCAGAGAAAAATTACCCAATGGAGAGAAGGAATATTTGCCTTTCTCAAATTCTACTTTCAGCAGAATGGACAAAATTAAATTACAGCACCCCTTAAGAATTGCTAACCAGACACCTACATGCTCCTGAATTTGGTCCATGAATTTACACTACCTCTGTGGTTCAAAGCATACTACTCAGTATTTTATTTTAGTGTTGTCCTAAATTAGTAGTGCTTCTAGGTGTCTGACAGAAATAAGTATATTGGAGAAGTGAACTTTAAATGGCAATCTCAAGAAACTACTAGCAATTACACACACACACACACACATACACACACACACACACACACACACACACACACACACTGAGTGGCCAGATTATTATGACCACCTGACATTTGTAGGCAAATTAGCCGTACACTTCATAGTATGGGATATGGAAGCCAAAGCCTGTTCGAACACCCTTGCTGTCTGCAATTACCAAGATAAAACATCTCAAATTTGCACAGGAACACAAGGATCGGGCAGTAGAGCATTGGGAAAAAGTCATGTGGTCCCATGAATCATGTTTCCAGTTGCATCATGCAGATGGCAGAGTGAGAATTTCTCGGAAACAGCATGAAAGCATGCACCCCACATTCATGAGTACAACCCATCAAGCTGGTGGGGGCAGTGTTATGGTTTGGGGCATGTTTGCCTGGCATGATTTGGGCCCTTTAATTTGTGGGAAACAATATCTGAATAGCACAACATACCTAAGTATCGTTGCTGATCAGGTTCATCCTATCATGTTGATGGTGCATCCCAATGAAGATGACTTCTTCCAACAAGACAATACGCCATATGCCATGGTGCTCGCATTGTGCAGGAGTGGTTTCAAGAGCATGAGGGAGACTTTACCTTGCTTAGGTGGCCCCCACAATCACAAGGCCTGATGCACGAAATTTGTGCAAGAGCAGGCCTTCCTTACCCAGCTGCCAGCACCGGCTTCCTTCTGGCACCCAGGACCCCGGCTTCCCTCGCAGCCCCAGCTTCCTAGGGCAGGTCGTCCAGAAGGATGTCCGGTCTAATTATTACATTATGTTTTTATTACAGATATCTCCTGGTGGCTTTGATTGCATTTGTTTTTATCCATAGAGGCAAAGAGCCAGCCTTCAGGTCTTTTTCATCTATGTTTGTGTCTTTTCCCTTTTTCAAATGTTTTTTTTTTTCTTCTAAATAACTGAATTAAAAGAAACCAAGAGAGCTCTGGTTTGGGGGTTTTGATGACTGCATTTCTGATTTTCGCTTCTGATGCCTGGGGCAAAAGTATCCTTTGGCGAGGGGACTAGTTATTCCGGCATAACTCCTACAAAAAGTTTGTTGGTGTTATAAATATTATTTGACAGATTGTATCCAGAAACATACTTGTAAAACTCTTATTCAAAAGTTTTCACAGTAGTTGCACAAATCTATATCTTCAATCAAGAAGAATGAATTCATGCTCTGCCTACCCTGATGATTTCTGATTCAACTTTTTATAGTTCAGTGTGTTGGATTGTTTTCAGTGCCCTACTCACGATACTTCCCAAGAAATATTGGTGTGCAATCATCTCTCCTCTTATTTATCTGTGTCCAAGATGATATGTCCATTATTTTTATGTGTATGCCATAGGGTCATAAATCAAAAAGGGCTGTTTCCTCAGGTGCTTAAACAAGGTTCCCTCACTCAATTTATTGCATGGACATCACGCTGAGTTTTACAGAATTTTGGCTTATGTGATCTCTCCCTATTACCACCTCTCTTTCTTCTCTTTTCATTAAATTAGGCTTTCCAAGCTGTGCCAAACATAGCAGTGGATTATGTACCTGCTTTCAAAAACAGTTGAGTTTGCCAAAATATTATGAAAAGTCAAAACCCCAGGCATGTTTAAATATCCCTGCAGTGTAAAAGGCTGGCAACCATCACTTAAGTTAGCCTACTTAATGTAAATGGTAGAAATTCTCTGTTCTTATAGTACTGTAAACAATGAAGAGAATTCTAAAATGGGATGTATGTCAAAATACCAATGCTTTAAAAACTGTTGCATATAAATCTAAATTTTATCTGATTTTATTCTGTTTTTGTACACCCCTAAAATAAAAATTTTCTAGATGACTTTTGGAAAATGACAATTTTAGTCTAAATAAAATGCACTTCATTTAGGCAACAGAAGT
Source organism: Vespertilio murinus (assembly GCA_963924515.1). NCBI lineage: Eukaryota > Metazoa > Chordata > Mammalia > Chiroptera > Vespertilionidae > Vespertilio > Vespertilio murinus. Next base: position 59,737,123 of record OZ004712.1, read on the forward strand.
GTGAGATTCAGAGAATTTAGCTTCCTAGATAGTAAGAAAAATGGTTATTTTGGTCCATTGATTACAAATTTAAATTAACCCTAACAAAAATATTCAACTAGTAACTCTATTGTGCTATGAAGTACACCAAGAAACATAATACAAAAATTCTCAAAAAGACTCAATTGAATATGTAAGTTGATCTACCTAGTCACAAGTAACATTTTTTGTCTTTCTTTCTTTTACTCCACATCTTCAATCTGTCAATACGTTTCTCATGGAAAAATACTGAAATGTTAATGCATTATTTCTGAATCAGTAGTCAATATAGTATTTAGAAGTAAATAATAATTATTATTTGAAAAAAAATAGTGGAAATTTCAACTTGATATTTTTAAAACTGATAGCCAACAAATAGTAATTCTGAGCAGAAGGCAAGCCTAATTTCAATGGTGTCCTGAGCTGATCTACTCACCAGGCTGTTCTAGCCAAGTTTTTCTAATTCTCATAATCTCCCTAATTATTAACAATTGATGCTACAGGATAATTTGATGGGTCTAAATGGAAAATAATCTCCCTAATTATTAACAATTGATGCTACAGGATAATTTGATGGGTCTAAATGGAAAATAATATTTCTTTTTCATCTAAGAATAGGAGGAAATATTCGCAAGCAATAGAATTACAGCCACAGAAGGTAGCGGTACTTGACCAGCTGTTCGATGACACAGTGCAAGGAAGGATCCAAAATAAGCAAATGTCTGTTTGGGGCAAGATTCTTTCGCTGCCTCACTGACTTGGTAGTGGCGTTGGGACATATGGAACTGAGAGTGAAAGGGCATGGAATTTTATTTGAGTGGATACGATAAATAAGTTTACATAAGCCAAAGAGTTCTTAATGTCACTGCATGACTAATGCCTGTAGGGAGACTTGTTTGTGTCTACACATGACCTTGGTGGAAGTTGTCAAGGCCATTTTATTATGTAGAACAGCACTCCTTAGGAAATATTGGACTTTTCCTAAGAGGAAAATGGAATAGACTAAAAACCATTACTCTTATTCAGGAATTATCTATTTTAATTTCTACCATAAACTTACCACGTAAACTCACCATTTACTAGCAAGCTGGTAGCAATCCCTGCCGCCCCCCACCCCCCGCAGAATATGTTGCACATAAAATGTAAGCAGTCACACCTTTCCTCAGTTTCCATGATGTTCAGCATTCATTCGGGCAACTAAAATAGAGTTGCTTTAATTAGAACTTTAAAGTTATGAGCCCACCACCTAAATAAGGCAAATAAAAAGGCAGCACAGCCTTGGGTTACTGAGAAATGGGCAGTCAGTCAGCAAATGACCACAATTAAAAATCATCTGCTGCATGTAAATGATCAATGAAGGAGACTTTTGCTTTAAAACATAAGTAATTTTAAGGCTTTCATGTAAATGAAAGACATTGGTTTCATTATTGCCGAGTTACCAATAATATTACTCAAATTTCACAAATTTTAGAATTAAATATGAGTTTCTATATTAATGTCTGTTGTAATTCTATAGAAACAGACAGAAATGTATTATTCCCCTCAAATAGGACGTTATTGTCATTAGAGACATTTGCATAGTTGAGAACTAAAAAAATAAAGGAATGCTTTGTTATAGAACAAATGCTAGTCATCAAATAGTACATATATTTTACCCACAAACCCCACTTTTCAGTTGATTTGCCCAGACGATTTATGTAGATAGGCTGCAAATAGTAAAATGGCACGTTTTTGTCACTTAGTGAAATTTAAACTGCAAAGGAGAACAGAGATGGAAAAGCGCCTACCACCTGTTGCCTCAGAGTTAAGTTTTAGATGCAGAAAAACCTGTTCTCTTCCCTGAAGAGGTGGATTCCAAAAGGAGGACCAAACTTGACTAGTCCCACAGAATAAAGGACCCATGAGGAACACCGAGTCCAAAGAGGTCAAGGTAAGCAAAATGTTGCAATCTCCAAACTCATAACTGTGAGAGAACAGTGCAGGTGTTTAAAGCTTTAATACTCCGTGTGGTGCCTGAGCATTACCTGGAGCTTGTTAGAAGGGCAGAATCCTAGGCTCCTCCCAGACTTACTGAATTTTGACTGGGTCTCAGGGAACTGAAGAGACATTAGCTAAAAGGTAGATGGTGACATAGGACCAATAAAATTCTCAAATTCCCTTGGGCGGTGGTGTGATTTCAGAAAGAAACCCTATCAATCATATGTCAATGACAAAAAAAAATCTTACCAACATGATAAGCACACAAAACCAAAGTGTAAATCAAGGGAAACAAATGAGAAAACAAGCAGAAACTATTATCAGTACACACGTTTGTAGAAGTGGTACCTGGTAGTTGGGCTATTATAAATGGGCCCAAAAATGAAATAGTGAAATAAAATACGTATATGTATTTAAAAATACATACCAACATTTTCTGTAAAAATAGATCATGAAAAGTTATGTTTTACTAATAGCTAGAAATAAAACTATAGGCAATAATGAGGAACATGGGAAGTATGATATCAGTGAGTAGTTTAAGGGTGTCATTGTCTTGTTTGTGAGGAAGATGGATATGCTTAATAACTTCAAATATTTTATGAGTGATCCTAATGTTAGAATATTGTTAACCATTACAAAGAAAACTTATCTGTCAAGGAAAGACATATTGTGAGATGAATAGAAGGCCAGAAACAATAAAGTAAAGACAATTTATAACAAATAAAAAACCCAGTCAGCATGTCATAAAATAATTTAAATATATCTATTTTTCTTGCTGGATTAAATTTACCTAAAATGTAAAATATCAAACAAGTTGAAAAGTGCAAGGACACACTAAAATTAAATGAATAAAAGAATATATCAATTTATAACAGATTAGTACTAACCAAAAGTAATTTGTAAAAGAAATATTGCTATCAGAGAACAAAATCAGGTAAAAGTACTAATGAGAGCAATAGTGATAAAAAAAATTTTATAACAAAAAATAAAAGCTAAGATGTTGCATTAAGCTATAACCTAACAACAAAGTTTTCTGATAATAACAAATCAGAAACAATAAAGTAAATAGATGGTTTTAGTGCTTTAATGCTATATTTAAAACTAAGGGAGAGAGAGAGAGAGAGAGAGAGAGAGAGAGAGAGAGAGAGAGAGAGAGAGAGAGAGAGAGAACTATTGATGTGAGAAAGAAACATTGATGGGTTGCCTCTCATATGCTCCCCACACCCTAGGTATGTGCCCTCTCCTAGAATTGAACCCATGTCCTTTCAGTGTATGATAGCATGCTCCAACCAACTAAGCAACTTATCCAGAGCTCTTTTCTTATCTCATATATCTCAACATTGGAGTTGAATAAGCAGGCAACCCAGAAAATCAACTGAGTACAGAAACAACAACGATCTGTGCACTCAGAGGGTCCCTCAGCCCAGGACCCCTCTGGGGATGTCCTGCTCCCAACAGGGAGCGGGCCTAAGCTGGCAAGGCTCCACCACCTCCACTGCACTTGCCAGCCATGAGCCAAGCTTCTAGCAGCACTGTAGGAGCACACTGACCACCAGGGGGCAGCTCCTGCATTGAGCATCTGCCCCCCTGGTGGTCAGTGTGCATCATAGTGACTGGTCCTTCCACCATTCAGTCAATTTACATAATAGGGTTTTATTATAAAGGATTGTGGATTCTACTACAAATATCTCCCTTCCCTCCTTCCTTTTCCTCCCTCCACTCTGCTCCCTCCCCTCCTAGGCCTTCTCCACATTATTGTCTGTGTCCATGGTATAAGTAGATATTTTCTAGCATGTAATTTTTGCTTCTTTTCTATATTTTTGAACTCATACATTTAGTCATTGCCTTTGAGATTCCTATTAGCATCTATGTTTAAAGCAACCTTATTAAATTAATATCAAGTTAATTTTATTAATACACAAAATATTTGTTCCATAATAGCTCCTTTCCTTTCATTGTCCTTTGTCACACCAATTAATTTTTTATACATTATAAGTTCATCACATAGACTTATAGTTATTGCTTTAAGCATATGTTTTATAAATGAGAATGGAGAAGATAGTTTCAAATACAATTATATCCATTCTATCATTTACTGTGTCACTCTCTTACCAACCTCTTTATTTTTTCCTAAAGATGTGAGCTATTGTCTATTGCCTTTTTAGTGCAGCCTCAAGAACTCACATTAGTATTTCTTTTAGGGCATATCTGCTAGCAGTTGATTCTCTTAGTTTTTACTTATCAATTAATATGTTCATTATTCTTTCATTTTTGAGTGATAGTTTTAGTGGAATAGAATTCTTGGTTGATAGTCTTTAATTCAGAACTTCAAATACATCACCATCCTGCCTTCTGTTATCTCCCTGTCACAATACAAAACAAGGTATTTCTAATGGAATGCAATTTTTAAAAAAATATATTTTATTGATTTTTTTACAGAGAGGAAGAGAGAAGGATAGAGAGTTAGAAAGATCGATAAGAGAGAAACACTGATCAGCTGCCTCCTGCACACCCCACACTGGGGATGTGCCTGCAACCAAGGTACATGCCTTTGACCGGAATCGAACCCGGGACCTTTCAGTCCACAGGCTGACAAAATTGGTTCGGCTGGAGTGCAAATTCTTAATAAGCTTATCCTGCCATAAATAACAATTATTAAAAGCCTGGAGTGAAACTTAAGTGAGTGAAAAAAAAAAGTAAGACGATTTTAAGAAAGGGGTAGTAATAAAAATTGCACTTGTATAGAAATTATAAAGTACATAAACATAAAACATAATTGGAATGATCACTTGCCTCTGATCAGATATCGCTGAGGCAAAAAATAAATACAATATATTTCTATTTCAGAACAATATATTTACAGTTCTGAAATAGAAAAAAATGTTAATTTAGAATTTTATATTTAGTGTCAGTGTTTTTGATGATTGAATATGAAGCAAAGATATTTTCAGATAATCCTAAATAATAAAAGGGTAAAATCCAAATCAACCAAACAGTGGAAAAGCAGTCGCTATGATGCACATTGACCACCAGGGGCAGCAGCTCAATGTAGGTGCCCCTGGCCAGCAGGCTCCAATCACCCGATGGCAAAAGGGATCGGGGGTGGGTAGTGGCAGGGGTGGGGCCGGCTGCTGGCAGCAGGGGACAATGGGTATAGTCCCTGATCGCAGGCCAGGCCTAGGGACTATACCCATTCATGAATTTTGTGTGCTGGGCCTCTAGTAGACTAATAAGAGTGGAATGAAAGGATTAAAGGGAAAATAAATTCTAGATCATAAACTACTAAGAAGCATGTCTGTTCACAACAGCCAGATTAGAAAAACTCCTATTTAATGGGCCATTGACTAGAGTAATCAAACAGGTTTTGACTCAGATGTGAGGGTAAACAAGTCTCAGGCAAAACAATGAACTGGTTCAGGATAAAAGTTTAAAAGTAAGGTCTGAAATATCAAGTTTTTTTTCCAAGTAAATTAACTGCATCTCAGTACAAACTGAAAAATATTTTTAGCATGCAGAAATATCCAGAAGAAAAAATCCACATTGTCTGGCATCCCCTTACTGTCAGGCAGGAAAAGAAGGCAGCAGACTGACTCATGGCTATAATAAGAAAAAATAAAACTGACCCAGGTATGAAACAGATGATATAATTAATAATTTAATAATTTAAATAAAGTGTTAAATAACATTTGTAATAAAAAAGAAAACATATGCTTATTAACCTAGCAAAGAACAACAGGAAAATTATCAATATTACTACAAATACTATGGAGAACTAAATTAAGATGATTTCAAAACTTTATGGAATTATTAATGTCCTAGAAGAGTTAAAGAGGTTTTTTAAAAAAGAAGCATACAGCCGAAACTGGTTTGGCTCAGTGGATAGAGCATAGGCTTGTAGACTGAAGGGTCCCAGGTTCAATTCCCGTCAAGGGCATGTACCTTGGTTGCAGGCTCATCCCCAGTAGGGGGTGTGCAAGAGGCAGCTGATTGATGATTCTCTCGCATCGATGTTTCTAACTCTCTATCCCTCTCTCTTCCTCTCTGTAAAAAATAAATAAATAAATAAATAAAATATATTTTTTTAAAAAAATAAGAAGAAGCATACAGCAAAATAAGCCAGTCAGAGAAAGACAAGTATCATATGATCTCACTCATATATAGAAGCTAATGAACAAAATAAACTGATATAAAAAAAAATAGATCCACAGACATAGAAGCATGGAACAGACTGCAGAATCTCAGAGGGTGTGTGGATGTGGGTGGGTGGGTGGGTGGGAAGAGGTCAGCCAAAGAAATTGTATGCATATATGTATAACCCATGGTCACAGACAATAGTGTGATGAAGGCCTCGTGTGGGGCCAGCGACATGCTAGAAGAATTCAATGAAGGAAAAAACGTGGCATATGTAATAATTTCAACAATATTTTTTTTTCCTTTTTTGTAAAAAGAAGCATACTGGCCCAAACTAGTTTGGCTCAGTGGATAGAGTGTTGGCCTGTGGACTGAAAGGTCCTAGGTTTGATTCTGATCAAAGGCATGTACCCTGGCAGCTGATTGATTGATATTTCTAACTCTCTATCCCTCTCTCTTCCTCTCTGTAAAAAAAATTCAATAAAATATATTTTTAAATAAAATAAAAAGAAGCATACAGCTGTCTGATAACACTACCCAATTTCAAGGCATAATATAAATCCACATTGATAAAAATAGTATGGTATTGGTGAAAGAATAGACACATAGATTGGAGAAACAGAATATAATCCAGAAATAGACCCACCTATATATTTTCAACTGAGATGTCAAGGCATTTCAATTGTAAAAGAGACCCGCCCATGTGCCCCCCAACAGCCACACGACCCACAGTTCCTTTCAAGGCACCAAAGTACACGAATTTGTGAACTGGGCTCATATATATATATATACTTTATAACAGAATGACAGGTCCCTATGATGCACACTGACCACCATGAAGCAGACGCTCAACTCAGGAGCTGCTCCCTGGTGGTCAGTGCGATCTCATAGCAGGTGTGCTGTTCTGCCTTCTAGAAGCTTGGCTCACAACTGGTGAGCCATTCCTGCCTCCACAGCAGCACTAAGGAGCAGAGAGCCAGGCGGTAAGGGGCAAGCAGGTGGGCAGTTAGGAGCGAGGGGTCCCGACTGTGAAAGGGCGCAGGCCAGACTGAGGGATCCCTCCCACCCCCCACCCCGTGCATGAATTTCATACATTGGGCCTCCAGTCTTTCATATTACTAAGGCATTTAGCTTGTTCTGGGACCAGAGAGTGGTCAGTCCCCGAGACAAACTTCCATAAAAGATCAGGTTCCAGGCACAATAACCAAATCAAAGCATTCCTGTTTTTGTTTGTTCTCAAAATGCATTTCCTTTCTGAGATACAGGTCCATGGAGGCATCTTGTCTTCTTGAAGCCTTGTTTCACCCTCCGGTTTGTCAGAGTCTGTAGGAAAATCTCCTACCTATAGTTAGTAAGGTGAGTAATTATTAAACAACTGTGGCTCTATTCTCATTACTTGCCCTTCCTCCTATCCATCAGACAGCCCTCCCCCTGAGTCAGAGAGAGAGGGCTGTCTCCACCTCGGTCCTTGTCTTCTTGTATGAATCAATTCAAACAAGTGGCTTCAGATCATTGTGTAATGTTAGAGCACATTTACCAAGAAAATAATTTATTAAAGGAACAAGGCAAGCAAACCCATCATCTGGCCTAACGTGCGGATGGGGTTCCCTCTCAGGGAACCCAAGCAGTAAGTGGGGTGGGGTGTTCTGCCTTGCACACTTTTCTGTCTGTAGATTTTAAAACTCTTCTGCCCGATATCTTGGTACAGTTCATTTTCAAGGCCTTCCTTTTACTTTATTGTGGCTTTCTTAGACTTTGTGAGAAGCGCCTGGCAATTGTATTTTGCCAATCCCCGAGACTGCTGGCTTTTCCGTTTAGGGGTTGGGATGAGATAAATCTTCCTTCCCCGTCCTCCCTCCTTTCCTGCATCGTCTCATTAGGGAGGCTGTTAATGACTTGCTCTCAAGTGCCCTTGGATTGGGAAGATAATGGCTTGTTATTCACAAGCCAGCTGCAAGCTGTCCAAGCCACTTGGTGTCAGACAGACATGAGCAGAGCAAGGAAGGCGGGCCAGGTGCAGAGCCTCACCAGGACAGAAAACTCCAGCTGCCTAGCAAGGCACAAAACCCAGAAAACAAAAACCTTGCTCCAAGGTAACCTATCATGCCCTATCTTATCACTGGTCATGTGGTTTGGACCCCCTGATGTTTCATATTGCTTATCAGGTGGTTTAGACCCCTGACCTTTTCCTACCCCCCCCACCCCCGACCTTTTCCTCCATAACATCTAGGCCTCAGTTGTATTTCAGCTCCAGGCCCAGAAAGGCATCAAAACCAGACAGCTGGAGCCATGGCTGCCTTAGGACCAGCTGCATTGACGAGGAGCCCCTGCCCTGGCCCCAACCAATCAGTGGAGGAGACCACAATCCCGAGAGAGCACACCTGGAAAGCTGATGACTAGTCTATTTAGACATCCCCCTGAGAACTCCCCTAAGACTTCCACCTTCTAGGGAGAAGGAAATAGGCTCAAGACAGAGGACCCCGTGTGCACTCTCCCTCCAAGGAGCACGCCCATGCCATTTCCTTCCCCCTCCCTTTCCTCCACAGGCACGTGTCCCCCAACCTCCAAGGGACCTCATGAGACTTGCAGCCAGGGGAGTAATGGGCAGCGGCAGCTCATCCCAGGCTAACCCCACGAAGCTGTCACCCCCTTTTCTCTGACTTCTCAGTGATCCAACAAACCCAGCCTGGGCTCTCCTGTTGCTGCTTCTATGCCCTTCCGTCTTTCATTGTCCTTAGTGCCATCATGGACCCAATACCCTTTGGCTCAGTGCTGTGTGGCCCTTTCCTGTAGATATACCCCAGCGCCTTTCCCTTAAATAAATTCAATTTTTCTTTAATCACCATTTGAGATGGCTATTTAGCTTGCCCGTGTACCACCCATGTTAGTCTTTCACTGGCCTTGTTTAATTTCCTTGTCTCAGTTTCCCTGTTCCTCCTACCCTAGAAATGTCCTAGCTTCTTGCTATCCTGTAACATGTGTAGCAATAATTTATGAAGAAATCTTTAAAACCAATTATAAAAAGGCAAGAGTCCATTAAAAAGGACAAATATTTGAAGAGACAAGTTGTATAATAAACACATGAAAAAGTATTTAATACCATTTCTCATCAGGGAAATGTCAATCAATATCACAATTCCACATCACTAAACATTTATTTATTAGAATAGCTAAAATTATAAGACTTATTTGTATAAAGTTTTTAAATAATCTTTTAAAAATATTTCATTGACTTCAGAGAAGAAGGAACAGGAGGGAGAGATAGAAACATCAATGGTGGGAGAGAATCATTGATCTACACTGAGGGTTGAGCCAGGAACCTATACCCTGACCTGGAATCAAACCATAATCTCCTGGTCCATAGGTGGACACTCAACCACTGATGGAATTCTGTTGAACTGTAATGCATTGCTAATAAGAATTTAAATGATATAAATAGTTTGTGAAAATATTTGGAACTTTCCCAAAGTATTAAAATGACACTTGCCATAATTCCCAGCCATTTCATTTCTATGTATTTGCTCAACATAATACAAATGTCAACATGAAGATATATATACATGTACATATACCCAATACTGTTTTGGTTATAGCACTAAAAGTTCTGCATGCTGAGAAACTCCTCAAACCTCAGTAAATTGGGATATTTTTTCACCCATCATACAAAAAAAAATGAGTAAATAAATAAAGTAATTGTATGTTTGATGAACAATGATATTTATATGTTTTCTTCCTCTAAAACACATTTACAAAGAGCAAAAATAACTTTTCAGAAGTCTGGGAGCCATTACATCAATCAAATGATCAAAGTCAGTATCATCAATAATGATTCAAATGAAAATCTTATTCTACTCGACAGAATACAATGCAGCACACTTTTGACATTCTTGCTAAAGGTATAGCATGAATCTAATAATAAAAAAATCAAACAAATTTGTAGTTAGAGAGACATTTTTGAAATAATTAGTCTGTAATTTTCAAAAGTATTAAGTTTCTCAACATCCAGAAAAGAGAAACTTTCAAAATGGAGATTGAGGAGATAAACATCTAAATGCAATATGTGAGTCTGCAGTGAATATTTTCTCTATAAAGAACATTAGTGAGGTCCTGATGAGAAGGATTGGGCCCTACAGATTAGATAATAGTAACATATCGATGTAAACTTCCTTATTGTAGTGGTCCTAAAGGAGAATATATATATTGTCCGAAGTACAAACTAAATTAGTCAGGGATGATGGGCAGTAGGTTAACAACTTACTGTCAAATCATTTAGGAATAAAATAAGTTTATATACTCTACCTCCTCGTTTTTATAATACTTTAAAAATACAAGAAAAATATGAACTTTTCTAAAGGGAAAAGAGAGGCATGTATAAAGATTCTAACAAGTTATAGTTTAGAAGATGCATAGTCTTAAACAGCTATCCTCGCCTGATGAGGGATTCCTCTAGGGCAGTGTTTCCCAAACTTTTGACATAAGTGTACCCCTTCTATAATTTTCATAACGCTGAGTACCTCTTGTCCAAAAAAATGGATGTATTTTAATGACAATCAAAATATATTTATTTTTTGGTACATACACAAAATAATAATAAACAAAAATAAAATAATTTATAATAAAATATAAAAAGTTATATTATAAATAACATTTATTTGGATCAATGAGAAGGATGAAATTGACTTGACTCATGAGAATGTAGAATTAGGTGCATCTAAGCATGGTGCAGTGCATATCCCCACCAAACTCCGGTGCAATGAGTAACCCCACCAAACTCTTCCAGTACCCCTGGGGGTATGCATACCACACTTTGGGAAACACTGCTCTAGTGCATGAGATTTACTGAAGAAACCCAGGCTGCTAGTATGAAAAAAAAAAGAAAGACATTTCTATCTCAAGACAATAGGAAATTTTAAAAATATTTAAAAAAACTTAAATAAGATTATATTGAGCATTATCATTTCTTTGTAGCACTTCCATGTTCATATTTAAGCTGGTAAAATTAGTTTAATAATTTTAAAATAATCTAAGTATATGGAAGCTAATTAAATAAAACTTTTATACTTTTAAAAGTTATTAATTAAACAGATTAACATTAAATCACATGTTTTCATTTTAATAAACAGTATTCCACTTTCATAAAGCAAATTAATTTCCAGCATATGTATTTATTTGAATTTGGATAACTAATCTATTTTACCTACCCCTTCTGGTAATATTATCACAAACTCAAGAATATCCACTCTCTTTGAAGTAAACTACCATGAATTGGAAATCTCAATTATGTCCCAATAGCATTCCAAAACTGATTCAACAAATGTTGGTACAATTTAGTTCCTGGGTGATACATTGAAATATCTTAGAAAACTAGAAAAATTTAATGAATTTCATGGAGAATATTATAGTTTTCATTCTTTATAAATTTATTTCCAGGTAAGAGTGGGTGACCTAAGGTGGAAGAGCTCACCTTGGGTAGTAAAGCCAAATAAAAAATAAACAATCAAAGAACTTGTATGCATACATATATGCATTACCGGGGACACAGAGGACAGGGTGGGGAAAGCTTGCAGGTAGGGGGTGGGGGTGGCTTAGAATGGGTCCATGGGGGAAAAGAGGAGCATGTGTAATACTTTCAACAATAAATATGTTTTTAAGTTTAATCATATAAGTGTAGACACAGTGACAAAAAAATGGCCTTTGACATTGTAAGTGATTTGTATTTTCCTCTACATAAACAGAAGTAAATTTGGGCGAAATAATAAAAGTACAAAGCCAACCAGTGAAAGGAAAGAAGACAGCCATTGTGCCTGGCTCCTGAAAGATAAAGTGTATGGCAGGTTCAAGGGCAATTTAAAATCTTCCGGCACAGCTTCCTGGCGCGTCTGCCAGGACACAAACGCTAAAGCTGGGAAAACTGTTTTCACAGCGTGACTTCAGAACTCTATGATGATTAGCAGGGTTCTAATGGTGACCTCAGAGTCTGACCTTCTCAACAAAATAAGGAGGACAATTCAGAGGAAAGGAAGATGAAATATGGATTGATAGGTCTGTGAACTGCACTATTACAAGAGTTTGGGGGGGGGGAGTCTTTTTTTTAACAAACTTGGCTGAAATCTTTAGAATGCATACTTTTAAAAATATGTACCTCAAACATTATTGTCCAACTTTGTGATAAACAAATTTAATACATTAGCATATTATTTTTCAATGTGTTTTAAGTTTTTTTTTTTTAACTGCACCAATACTCTCAAGAATCCTGTCAATCACAATTTTGTTAGAATTAATTTCTCCCAATTATTTTTCATTTTGTTTAGATTAAATAATTTTGTGCTTTTATTTACAGAAGGTTAAAGTCTCAGTGTTTCCTTTCATTGGTTCCTGCAACCCGATATGGTATTTGGTATAAAAAAATAAACACTTACTTGTGTTTATTGGTGATGTTAAAACAACTACAGCACAAAGAGACTATATTCTTGAAACATAAGGATTATTTGAAATTTTCTTTTTAATGATCTTGGTTTTGCCAGAGATTTAATGGGCCATTAAGCCATAAAAGAGAAGAATTTAGGAGTGCTTCTTATTTGAAACACAGAATATTGCATTCCATTCTCTCTTATTGCCATTAGAAAGTGGATTTCTGTCAACACAAAATAACTGAGAAGACACGGAAAGAAACGAGTATCCCCCATCCTACAAGCTTTGCAAAGTAGAAGGGGTTATGTGGGGAGTATTGTTGGAAAACCATTGAGTTACACCCACATCTATAGAGAGAAGCACTTATTGTACTGAAAGTTAAAAGCACCAGCATCAGGTAAGAGCACTGTAGGAAGGATGGGGAGGTATGAGTAAAGCAGAAAAGGAAGTCTATGGAAGGTGAATGTCAGAGAACAGGGTTAAGGGTAAGACAGGGAAGTGAAAAATTTACCAACAATAACAATTTATTGGGGTCCGAAATCTTCACAAAAATAAAGATTTTCCCTCTTACCAGTTATCCAATTTCATTTTCCTTTAGGTATCAACCTTCTAAAGTGGGTTTGGACCACATTAGCTGATATATTAAATCAAAGAAAAGAACCCTCATTGTACACATTATTTTGTGAAGATACAGAGCCCCTTTTATTTCCTGAGAGATTGTGCTTGATGAAAAATGCAAATGTATTTTATATAAATTCATAAATGTTCATCCCTTAATATGCTATAGAATCTATTCTAGGGAAATTATGATTGCCATACAAATGATTTCCTAATACTTTTAGGTGATTACATTAGAACATAACCATACTAAGTAAGCCACACAATATTTTAGGGTGCTAATATTAAAGTCATAATGTGGGACTGAATGAAATATTGGCTTGTATGGCCTTATATTAATATAAGAGGTTTCATATTAAAAGTAAATTATAATGGATGATCAGAAAATGTTCAGTTTTCTTCTTTACTTATTCTCTCCTAGGTGAGAATAATTCACTTGATCTACACAGCTTGAATTTTGTTTAAAAACCTCTCTACTTAATGCTCCAAGGCTTGAAACTTCCCGTTTCCTTACATGATACATAAATGGGGCTTAGATGATTGGAATAATTCACCAAGTACAGTAAGTCTCTAAAGTGGGTGAAATGTTTAACAGTTATGGTCAAGAAGAAAAGATTGGATGGGAGAATCCTCATCATATAACACAAATTCGGATTCACCAAATTATCACCAAATTTTGCAAATAGAAGTGCTACTCGGGATCTCAATGGTATTTTTTAATTTGTGGAATATGAGCATTGTTTGATGAGTTAAAAACTTGACTCCTATAGCTTTGAATACCACCTGGATGTAGTTCTGTCTTCTGTGAATCTACAAGCTAAAGAGTCTCTGCTTCCAGGCATTTCATTTCATTCTACTGGGACTCGAGGGGCCATTTTAACGGGAGAAGAATACTTGCATTCAATCTGCTGCATAGATTTGCTATGAGATATTTAGAGAGAGTTAACAATTAATTAAATAGAAGATGTGCATGAACTATACTTGCCATTATGATAAAGGTATTCCAAAAGATACTGCTTCTTTAATGATTTAAAGGATAAATATGTTTACATTCATATTCTAGTAATTATTTGGTACTTTGAGTACATAGAAATAAATTTCAATGACTTTTGGTTGTTTCTCTTCCAAATGAACCAAATGATAATAGAGTCAGTATTTAGCCTGTGCATTCTTAGTGCATTTTTATTGCCATTGATAGTATAGCTGACAATGCTTACGTGCTAGGTGCTTTTCACCACACATAGCTAGCAATTACATTAAAGAAACCACAGATGGTTGTGTTTCAAAGGTTATGTAAGAAATACATTTTCTAATGAAAAATTACTAGAGTCAGTATCAAGACATTTATGACTATAAAACAGCACACACACACAAAAAAAGATTGTCCTCACAAACAAGCGACTGTTTGTATTACTCTTTTAGGTAAGTTTGTTATGATATACTGCTGTGAGGATAAACAATATAACAAAATGGAAAAATTCTACTAAATGTCACTTGCATAAATTGAACTTTCATCATAACACCCTAATAAACCAATTCAATGGGGAGTTTCCCACATTTGACAATTTTCTTGAGATACAACTAGATGGCCCTTTTAGGAATAAAAATATCGCATTTTGATTATCTACTGGTAGATGCAATTAAAAATAATTCAGACTATGAAAGCCTCTTGAAATTATTTCCCTCATGGACAAAACAAAATACAGTTTGCTTTATAGTTTGGTAATTGTTAAGATATAAAGTTGAGAGTGAATTTCAGTGACACATAATTATGCTACTTTGTAGTTTCCACTTTGTTTTTAAAGGTAGTGTAAGGTTTTAAAGTATAAAAGCAATTCTTATCATTTTTTAGGAATATTTTAAAAAATATTTATGTTGAGATAATTATAGATTCTAAGCAAAATACACTTTGCAGAGCTATTGTAAGATATCACAGCCAGGAATATGACATTGATACAATCCACCAACCATGTTTGTATCTCACCAATTAAATGCACATTTTATGTGTGTGTACATTTATTTCTATGCCACTGAATCATATGTGTAAATTAAAATGACCATCACCAGAGTAAATTTAAGAACAGTTTCATCACAAAGATGCTTTGTACTATCTTATTATAGCCACATTAATCTTTCCCTTTTTTCCTCCCTAAACCCTACAAGTACTAATATACTCTCCATCTCTGTAACTTTAAGAATGCTTTAAAATTTTAGTCATACAGTTTTATTTTGTATTTTGGCATTGGATTTTTTTTTTTACTTAGCATAATTCTCATGAGATTCATCCAAGTTTTTTTTTTCCTAAGTAGTATCACATGTAATGAATATACCACAGATGGTTTAACCATTCATCTCTCAAATAATATTTGGGTTGCTTTCATTTGGGAGAGGAGTATTATAAATAGAGCTGCCAAAAGCCTTTGTTTTCTGTTAACTTACATGTTCCTTTCTCTAAGATAAAGACTAAAATTACAAGGTTGTATAGGAATTGCTTATTTAATTCTTGGAGAAACTGCTATACACTTCCTTGGTTGCTATAATATTTGACATTACCAGCAGCACTGTATAAATGATCAGTTTCTCTGGATCCTCAGTAGCATTTGGTATTATTATTTTTTATTTTAACCAGTCTGATAGGCATTAAGTGATATCTCATTGTGGGTTATTTTAATTTGTGGTTTTAATTTGCTTTTTCCCAATGGTTGATGATGTTGAACATTTTTCTATACTTATTATTCACCATCTGCATATATTTTTTATTAAAAAATCTATTCATATATGTTCTCTTTTCTTCTTAATTTTTATTAAAATTATTGGGTGACATAGTTACTAACATGTATATTTCAGTTGTACAACTCTATGATGTATTGTCTGTATATTGTATTGTGTGCTCACCACCCAAAGTCAGGTCTCCTCTGTCACCATTTATCACCCTTTTCGCTCTTCCACCTGCCCTCAAGCCCCTTTCCCTCTGGTAAACACCATATTGTTGTCTGTGTCTCTATGTTTTGTTTTTTTCTTAACCCCTTCACCTTTTCTACCCAGTACCCATTAGTTTATTCATTTGAGCTTTTTATCTTTTGTATTGTAAGTATATAGTCCTATAAATGTCCCTCTCAGCTCTGTGTTAGTTACATCCCAAATATTTTGATGTATTTTTGATTTCTTTCAATACTATATATATATATATATATATATATATATATAGAGAGAGAGAGAGAGAGAGAGAGAGAGAGAGAAGGTCTATATTCTTAATGGAAGTATCACATGTTAGTGTTAAATATATATATTTAACACTATATAAATATATAGTGTTAAGATATACTATATCTTAACACTATATATTTAAGGTATGTCTAATCATTATGTTGTATATCTGAAACTAATGTAATATTGTATGTCAACTTTAACATAAATTTTGAAATATATAGTTTTTAAAATTCTACTCTCTATTCTTCTCAAAAATATTTAATGTTGGGAAGCCTGAATTATCTGCTGTATTCTAAATCTGTGCCTGGCACACGGTATTGTTTGGCATTTGCTTATTGGCTAAATAAACCAACCACCTATCCTAATCCTAATGTTTAAGAACGGGCCATCTGGTGTCAGATACTTAAATACTTAACCTCAAATCCTTGTTCAGCCAGTTTACAGCTGTGTAATATAGGGATCCTTATTTGAGTTCTCTGTGGTTTAAATTCACTTGTCTATAAAATTGAAAGAATTTTATTTGTCATATAGACTTTTTAGAAAGATCAAAAGCATAATATATGTCAAATACTTTTACCTGGCACATAGGAAGTACTAAAATGTTAGTTATTTTATGATTATTGTTTGCTATTTTGTTGTTATACAAATATGAAGAGTAGAAATATCTTCACTAACTTATCTACACTGGTTAAATTGGGGATCTTTGTGGTAAAAGTTATATTCCATAGTACATATATCTATATGTTCAGGTAAACATATATTTTAAATATCTATATCTCATATAAAATGTATATATATATATAATATTGATATATATAATATTGGTGTCTACCTATCTTCTGTCTTCCTTAGAGATTATTTCCTTTTTTTCTGATCATTACTTTCCACCAAGGAATGATCACAGACATGTTATTTTTCTCATCTCCTGTGGTCCTCTGGGAGGTTGATTTATGATTCCTTCAGTGCTCTGAAGGCCCAGCTCTCGCGCCTGAGAGTTTTATTCCTTGGGGCTTTCCTTCTCAACTTCCCAGGCGGCCGGCTTCTCATTTGCTCCGCAGCTGTATGGCGATACTTCCATTAAAAATATGGACCTCTAGCTATCAAAGCCAGCAATGCACTCAAGGAAATTTAAAATTCTCATAGACTCCCTTAGCACTTTCCCCTCAAGAAATCCATGGCATTTCACTTCAATCAGTATGCAAATTCTCTTGCAAAATCCCTGTCATTACTGATAATCATTAGTTGTATTTCAGTGATTCCAATAGGAATGCAAGGAAAATCCTGTAAATGTGTTTGAGTTACCAGGTGTTTGTATCTTATTACAAGAATAACATTTTTATTATTGAAAATTCTGGAGTAAAAATACAAGTAGAAATTAAAAACATTCAGATGCCATTAAAAAATTAGTCATCAATGAATACATATATGTGTGTATATACATATATATGTATATGTAAATGTATATATACACACACATATATATATCAAGATATGTATGTAATTCTGTGCATTATTGTATGATGATTTCGCATTAACTACCAAATATTGTTTGAAAAATGGAAATCTCTAATTTTATCTGCATCTGGAAATAATTTCAGTTTTATGGCTATCAGTAAATTTTGATGCAAATTACCTTAATTTCAACAAGAAATTGAGTCAGAGCAGTTGTGTTCGGGCCTTTTTCTTATTTGCTGCTTATCCTGGCCTTATACCTCTCCTGTCCTGGAGGAGGTCTGAGATGCTGACAAGAGCTCTCCATCACTGGGAGATCCAGAACTAAAATATTTTTCTCTCTCTGGAAACAGGGCACTGCCAAAAGCTGTGCTCAGCGGAAGCTTTCTGCATGCCTTTTTATCTTTTACCCCAAAGCATTTGTACATGTGCAAAGCATTTATACATGTTCAAGGAAGAAGGAGCACCGTGTCTGAGGCTTGCTTCTCTCTGCTGCATTTATCTTGGGGATCCTGATCGCTCCTTTATGGTTACCTTGCCATATCAGAACTCTCCTGTCCCAGGAGATTCACAAAAGCCTTTTTAACTTCCATCTCTATAATTTTCTTCTCAGCTTCTTGGCCAGGTGTCATATAATCCTTGTGAATTGATAAACAGTTTTATAGGAAACACAGCTTAAAATATCGGGGTTACAACAGAGATTGGATATTTTCTTAATTGGATCTTGGCCCGTAATAATCTCATTACCTTATATGACTTTTACTTTGATAAATTATTATGAGTATTTAGCTATTATTCACTGCAGAATATAAAATAATATATTGAATGATGTAAATCAGAATGATCCTAAATATGTGATGTTTAAGAGAGACTAGTTGAAACATTAAAATCAAGTTGACTTTGTTATAATCTACATAGTTTTCAAAATCATACCAATTATTTGAATTGTGAGTTTCTAGTGCGTATTGACATTTTCTTGGGATTGGTGATAACTATTTTTAAGTGTTTCTAAAAATACATATATCATCAAAGTTTTCTAAGCCCTTAAGCAGATATTTCATGACTGAAATCTCCTTTTGTATATATGTAAATGCACTTGCTTTAGAAGTCTACCGATGCTGTCCTATTTCTGATAGATTGCTTTTTGGGTCAAATACCCAGCTTCACTTTATGATTTCCTTTTATTGCACTTTTCATTAACTCTACTCTTTATTGAAATGTATATCTTTCTATTTGTATTTCTTTTGCTGGAGTAATTTTATAAGTGGAAGGAGCACTTATATCAGAATGCATGATTAGGAAATAAATTATGGTCTCCTATGTCTAAATTTATCTTGAACATTTCTAAAACAGAATTAAAGTTTATTGGGATATACAGTAGTGTTCAAGTTTCAAAAACATTTTTTTGTGTGAAAAGTTAAAACAGTATATCTACTGACATTTGTCCCCATGAATCTGGACTACCTCTTCTTTTCTGCTCTACAAGATCCAATCCTCTTTTCTTTTTGCCTTGATTCATTATTTTACAATAATATTTATGTGTAGATAATAGAGATTGTTTTTGTTTCATAAATCCTAATCAACGTACATTTATCTGCATTTTAAGATCTGAAGTTTTTATCTCTTTAGCTTTGTTCCAGATTCCTTTATTATTTATTTCATTACTTAATTAGACTATGCTGCCCAGGAGAACACCAAATGTACCCTTTGGTAGGACTCCGGATGCATACCACATTGTGCCTTTTTGAAGATACAAAATAAGTTCCTCCTCAAGAAGATACTTCAAAATATGCACAAGTAAAATATAAATGTACAATGTCTGCTCTGGCTGGTGTTGGTCACTAGTTAGAGCCTCAGCCCATGCACCAAATGGTTCAATTCCAGGTCAAGGCCATGCACTTAGGTTGTAGGTTGTTCCCTACCCACACCTGTCTGGGTGTGTGCAGGAGGCAACCATTCAATGTGACTCTCACATCAATGCCTCTCTCTCTCTCTCTCTCTCTCTCTCTCTCTCTCTCTCTCTCTCTCTCTCTCTCTCTCCTTCCCTCATTTCCTCTCTTCCACTCTCCTAAAAATCAGTGGACAGATAATAGGGTGGTTAAGGCATGGGGCAGGGTAAGAACCAGAGGATGGGGTACAAGGGGGGAAAGAAGAGGCATCTGTAATACTTTCAACAATGAAGACTTTTAAAAATCAATAGAAAAAATATCCTTGGTTAAGGATTAGCAACAACAAAAATGAGTTATGACTATGTAACAGGAAAACACAAGTTCACATATCAAAAATTTTCTATTTAAATCAATTATTTCAATCTCTAAGATAATATTCTCTCAATTCCCTTGATCAAGTTATCTAAAAATATTCTAAGTGTTACTATAATTATATTATTTCCCTAATATGGCTAAATTGAGCTTACTTTCAGAAGTGCAAAGTTATTTTTGATAAGCTTATACAAATTGTCAAATATGGAGGAAGTGTCTGTTACTTATTGTCCTAATCCTTAATATTAAAGAGGTAATATGCAAATTGACGCTCACATCCTCACAATATGGCTGCCTATGACCAGGCTAGTATGGAGGTTAGTGAGGGAGGACCAAACGACTGAACAACAAGGCTGCATAGGGCGACCAGGCTGGAAGGGGGGGAGGGAAGTTAGGGGTGACCAGGCCAGTGGTGGGGGGTGCAGTTGGAGGCAACGAGGTTGGCAGGAAGAGGCAGTTAGGGGCAACCAGGCCAGCATGTAGAGACAATGAGGGGCGATCAGGCTTACAGGTTGGGGGGGGGGGGCACTAGGCAGGCAGGCAGGCAGGCAGGCAGGTGAGCAATTAGGAGCCAGCAGTCCAGGATTGTTAGAGGGATGTTTGACCGCTGATTTAGACCGGCAGTCAGACATACCCCAAGGGGTCTCAGATTGGAGAGGGTACAGGCTGGGCTGAGGGATACACCCCACGTCCAGCACAAGTTCCGTGCACTGGGCCTCTAGTGGGTATATGATAGTTGAGCATTTATGTGAATGAAAATATTAAACCACTTTTATCTCATGAAAATGACGTGGTAAATTTATGGATGTTCACTTCACATTTTACTATTTGCACTTACACAGTACATTCATGTTCTGGAGCTGCCACAACAGTGCCACAAAAATGGGTGAATTAAAACAAGAGAAATTCACCATCTCACAATTCTGCCTTGGTGGGCATAGGGGCAGGTCTCAGCCCATCCTCTGTGCCCCCGCCCAGCCCCTCCCTCGGTGGCTCCTGGTCCCCTGTCTGCCAGCAGCCCCACTCTCGCCACTTCTGCTCCCACGAGGTGGTGGCTCAGGCTCCCCTCGCACCTGCTGTCGGTGAGGAGCTATTAGGGCAGGTGCCAGCAGTAGGTGCGAGTGGGGCTGGTGCCATCAGTAGGTGCGAGCAGGAGTTACTGCCCTAAATGTCCCTCAGGAGCAGGGGGAGGTGGAGAAGCCCTCAGGGACAATCAGGGCCAGCAGCTGCCACTCTCACCTGCTAACTGCCCAAGTGTTCTGCACGCACCCTCTGGTGGTCAACTTCTGTCTTAGCAACCACTTGTTGGTCAGTTGTCCCACTGTTCAGACTATTTGCATATTAGGGATATATATATATATATATATATATATATATATATATATATATATATATCAGATAATTAGTCTTTTCTATATGTTATCTAAAATAACCTTACTTCATTATGTTCTCCATCAGATCTAGTTATTCATGTAATATACCATACCATATCATGTTCTTTATTATATTACTCTTTGTACATATGTTTATAAAATCTGTCAACATGCATACCTATTGAACTGGAGTGTAAAATTTAGTGGTCCCTAACAAGAATAGGTAATATAGTGTTTACTATAATTTATTACATTTTAGTAAATATTAAAATTTATATTTAAATATTAATATTAAAGCTATGGTAGTACAGATTTGGACTCAATCTCTTTGCATGGAAGGTCTTTGTTTCCACACTTTATTGGTCATATAGTTCCATTTTAATATTGGTTTATTTTTTATTGATTTTTAGAGAAGGGATTAAGGGAGAGAGAGTGAGAGACATCAATGTGAGAGAGACATATTGGTTGGTTGCCTCTCATATGACCCCTACTGGGGATTGAACCCACTACCTAGGTATGTGCCTTGAGCTGGAATTGAACCTGAGACCTTCTGGTGCATGGGATGATGCTCCAAACTGAGCAATACCAGCCTGGGCAATATTTTTTATAGCACAGAATAGCATGAGATTTGTTTTTATATTTCACATTTTCATTTAAGGCATTCCTACAACACAGTTGCACTCATAAAATCAAATGATTGTATGATTTCTAAAAAGGAAGGGAAACTAATAGAATTGATAGAAAGCAGTTAAAATGTTAGGAAAGATTTGTGGTTCATTTGCGGCTTTAGGCCAGTCTAATCATTCCCATCTGCCCCGATTCAATTACTGTGTTTAAAGACTGCAACCTCTCAGGAGGGTGTGAGAAACATTTGTTGCAAATGTGTTTTATGGTGAGTGAACTAGTTTGTATTTTTTTTTTACAGCTGGCATAGGAAGTAAATATTTTTCCATTTGGTAGATGAAGCAAAAAGCTCAGTCAAAAATGTGAAGAGAAATAACAGGAAGCAGAGGAAGATTAAAATTTCCATATTATTTGTACTACTTTGAGTTTATTTTGCTGTGATGTATGTATGTGTGCATGAATGTGTAACTCATTAGACTCTCTGAGTGTGAGGTGGCTGATTTTTGCCTACATTCACATTTTCAATCAAATAAAAAATATAAAACAATATATAAGTATAAATTAACAATTGATAATCATTTAAAATAATCTGTGAACTTTATTTCATGGGAAAATTTAAAGAAAAACAGCAGTTGTAACTAATTATTTGCAATATAAGATATAGGGAGTGGGCATTGGGAAGCACTACATAGAAAGCCTATAGTTTAAGTTCTGATTACAAATATTACAACTGTTTATATGTACAAGTTCCTCCAGGTGCACACAAGGCTAATGAATCAAACATTTGCAACTTTTCCCCATACCCATTTATTGATTTTGCATAGGCACCCATGTTTGAAACAAAATATGAAGTGTTCTTCTCATTAGATTTCTCTATCTAGTTTATACTGCTTACTTTACAGTACATATTTAATTTTTAAAAGGCCTAGGGCTTCTAGCCCTTAAAACCATAAATTAATGTACATACTAGTATTTAAAGATAGAAGAAATTCACACTAGGATATAGAATATATTTCATATGTGTATATAAAAGTATCAGGTTTATCCAAATTGGGGCCATGAATTAAATTATGAAATAGTAGAACTCTTATTCTGTGTATAGTATGAGTCCCCATTGTGAGTAAAGGGCATGCATATAGACGGTAACCCACAAAAGAGAAAAATTACAAACAGAAAATAAGGGAATTTCGGTCTCTGAAGCTTAGGACAAATTTCAGCATATTTTGTTTTTAATATTTAAGTAAAGTAAAATACAATGGTGATTGAAAATACAAGCAACACAAGCAGGCAGAATGATGTCTACTGTATATGAAAATGCTCCTTTGAGCAACAAACACCATTTAGCTGGTTTTCTGTTCTTAATGGAACAAACCCCTAAAGGAAGGACATTTCTGCACAATTTTCTCATTCATCACGAAGTGGCATTTTGTTTTTCAGTTTCTATAAACCAATCTGGTTCTCTAATATCTACCCATTTCATTATCTGACTGGGGTGAGGACCTCAAAAATGAAAGAAAATGTGGAAAGTGAATGCATTTCTGACAGCCGTGATCCTCGCTAATGTGAAAAGAATACCTTGAAGTATCGGTTGGCAACCCCCCAGAGTTGTGCACATGCAACGTTTTTCTCACAAATGTGCCGAGATAGGCTTTCACAAATCAGGCAGTTAACATGCTGCTGGGCACCATCGAGTCAGCCTGACTTCATTCTCTAGTGCTTTCTTATAGCATTTTAAGGTAAAATACATACATATAATACTCGAGGCCTGATGCACGAAACTCATGCAAGGGGCTTGGGCCTCGCAGCCGCGGTGGCTTGCCTTAGCTATCACAAGCCCTGGCTTTGTCTGGAAGGTTGTTCTTCTGTCTGGTCCAATTAGCATAGTATGCTTTTATTATTATAGTCTAGGGGCCCAGTGCACAAAGTTGTGCACCTTGAAAGGCTGTGAGGCTGTGGTGGGCACAGGGGTGGGTCTCGGCCCATCCTCTGTGCCTCCACTTGTCCCCTCCCGTCATGGCCCTGGTCACCTGTTTGCCTTGCAGCCTTGCTCCTGCCACCACTGCTCCCACTTGCTTACATCACAGAGTAATTAGGGCCAGCACTAGCAGTGGGTGAGAGCAGTGGCTGCTGCCCTGATCAACCCTCAGGAGCAGGGCAGGTGGAGAAGCCCTCAGGGGCGATTGGGGCCAGCAGCTGCTGCTCACACCCACTGATGTCGCCAAGCAATCAGGGCTGGTGCCATGTGCTGGCAGTGGGTGCAAGAGCCCAGTGGGACTGCAGTGCATGGGAGCAAAGAATTTTCAGTAACCACCAGAGGCTTGCTCCAACAACAGCAACTAGTGTCTCACCTTGGTCTGGCTCCCCCACTCACCTGCTCCACCATCCCACCATGGCTAATGCCCATCATGTTCCATACTCTGCTGTCTGCTGCCAGTGCCCACCATGTCCCACATGCACCCCCTTGTGGTCAGTGCAGGTCATAGCAACTGGTTGTTTAGTTGTCGGTTGTTCCATTTGGTCTATTTGCATTTTAGGATTATATATATATATATATATATATATATATATATATATATATATATAGATGGTTATCCACTAAACCACAATCAGTGAATATATTAGATGAAAATTATCAATACTAATCATATATGAAATTATGTGATTAAAATATATTTCATTATTTTATTAGATCACTTGCCTTAATGTTCCTTTTATAACAGAGAAGAAAGAATGGGATTAGAGGTGTAGATAAAAAAAAAAGACACAAGAGATAGAATTATGAAAAGGTAGTGAATTTGTCCCTGAAATACTATGGTTTTACCCTGTTTCTCAGGATTAAAAGAACAGCTCACAGAGCCTAGCGTATCCCTTCTGGCCATGGTTTCAACCAAGATCTCCAGAAGACAGTGCAAGTGAAGAGTCATGATCTGGGCCTTAGGCAAGAGTGGGGGACATAGTGCCAGAGGAGAAGGTAGGTCCCACCCTGAAGCCCTAGGAAGGTTGATGAGCTTCTCAACCCCTGGGTGATATTTACCACCTAGTTTAACTCTCACAGATATTTCACAGCACCCACTGGGCCTAGTTATCCATGACCCAAGTGATCCCCTATGCCTGCCTTGTACAGTTAATAAAATAACATGAGTTAAATGTAATTAAAGAAAAACACAGTAATGCAAATTAGCTATGAAGGAGGATCAGCATCCTGAAGAAGGAGGGTCCAGGTGAAAATAAAAAAATCAGTGCCTTCTATGGACTTGTAACATGGATAAAACAGAAACACGTTTTAGAAAAACTATAAGAAAAACTCCCAGTGATAAAAAAAGCTTTCCAGAATGAAAAAAATGGGGAAAAAATGACTTTTACAAAACAGAGTACATAAACAAACTAAAATGTAGAATGCCACTGCTAAAATCTAAATTAATATTCTGGAAGATCAACTGGAAATATTATCTGACAAAAATGAGAATATAAGTACACATCTATACCTTTCTCTACTTAAACACCTAAAATGCCACCCAGCACATGGAAGGGGCTTAGTACATGTTAATGAACACATAATCAATGCTTAGTAAATTAAAGATAAAAAATGGAAAAGATTACAGATAAAATTAATGAGTCTAAACATGAAGAAAGAAGATGGGAGAGGGAAATTATTAGTTTGTGACATAACAAATATAGAAATGGTAGAACAAATTGCCTGGCAGTGAAAATATTCACAATATATTCATATACATATAAGTTTGTTTTTCTGAAATTTATTAGTAGAGTAATATGTATACCGTGATCCCACCTTTGTAAAAACAAAAACGCAATTATGTACATTTATATGATCCCAAATATTTTCAATGAATGAATCAATGTGTGTATGAACATCAAGAATAAAAGGCCAGTTTAACGGCGGACATTTGTTAATGCTTATATCAAGGGAGTGGAGTGGGGTGAGGGAGTGGTAGTTTTAGTTTCTCTTTATGCCTTCTGCATATTTAATTCCTCTATTCATTATTACATTTTCTAATAAAGATCAGTTCAAAATGAAACCCATGGAAAGCACATAAGGCTTTAGATGCTGGGACTACCAAGATGTTGGTAGTCCCAGCAGCTGTATGCCTGAGGAAAGGTGGAATACTATTTTATGAGTTTTACTGTATTATGTGATAGGAGAAAATTTGTTTGAGAGGATAGACCCCGATGTTAAACCGCTTTCATTAAAAAGGCGACAAAGTCCTAGGAACATTTTCTCTCCATTAGTTTTTCTCAACAGTAAAACGATTGAAAGGCATTATCCAAGCCTCATAAGCTTGTTGTGAGGATTTGTGAAGTCACATACGCACAGAATTTATAAAAGTAGCGGGCACATAAGGGCATGGACCTTATCTGGCATTATTAACCGACCCAGAACTTGAACCAAGTGAATGCACTACTGGGCATTTTGGCCACATCTAAAATTCCTGAAGACCCTGGGAAACGCGAGCTTTGGAAAGACAGGTGAATTCTGTTTTAAAAAGCAGCACACTGCCACAAGCTTTCAGTCACTTTAGAATTGGAAGGCAAGCTGAACTCCCTCCTGTGGTCCCCAGAGAGAAAGGATAATTTGAAAAGGACTCTGCTCAAGGCTTGTATGCCCTCTGGCCACTTCCCCAGATACATGAATACGTATCAGTGCCTGCCAGGCCCCTGCGGGGAGCAGAGATAGGAGAGCAAGCCGCTGACCCGGTGTATGTTGGCAGAGGGCGAGATTTCCTAATACCTCTCCCCAGGCTTCCGAAATCCGAAAATGCTGCTGCAGGTAATTCTGAAAGTGAAGTGGCGTACACATGTGCTTGGGCCAACTTACAATTTATATTTTCCTGCTAATGGGTTTGAGAGCTTTTCTTGAGAACAGATTTTCAAAGTTACAACATATAACTGAAGCGAGAAAAGAATAAAGGTTTGTAACTGGAAGGAGGCCAGGGATAACTACTTTGCAGTTTGGCATAGGTCGGTGCTGACCTCACAAGTACAAATGCATGTAGTGACTGTTCATGGATATCTTTCCTCACCCACCTGGTACGATCATATATATATATATATATATATATATATATATATATATATATATATATATTTAATTATAGGACATCTTATCACAGTTCTGTTTATGTAGAAGTCATGTGCTTTTATGCTCACTTTGAATCAAGGGGAGATCAAACGCGATACATCTTCTGAATCTTTACTCCAACTCTTAAAAGCATAACCACTAATGTATACATTGTATTGCCCATGATGTTAATATTAATGTTTATTTCATTTATTTGTTGATTGCCAAAGTTTTTTTTTCTTTTAAGTCTTTTGATTTAACACGGAGTGTGTTTTATTTACAAATTAGTATATGTGTGTTTGCCTACAAGTGTGTGTACATATTATGTATGTGATATAGTTTAATTTGAATGCTCTATATTACTCTGTCTACCTATTTATCTACCTACCATCTATCTCTAGTTAGTGGCTGCCTGCTTCTTTTTGTGGGTGCACATGATAATTTATTTAAGTAAATTCCTATTAAAATAATAATATAATAAACTGTTTTTAATTTACAGGGTGAGGCAAAAGTAGGTTTACAGTTGTGAGTACATGAAGCACAGAGTTTATTCTTGTACTAGAGGCCTGGTGCACGAAATTTGTGCACAGGGGAAAGGGTGTCCCTCAGCCTGGCCTGCGTCCTCTCACAGTCCGGAACCCCTCAAGGGATGTCACTCCTTAACCAGCAGTTGGACAGCCATCTGACAACCGGGAACTCTGCATGCACCAGTGACCATACTTTTCATACAGATGGAAGGTGTCTTGCTGTGTATGGTATGGGCAGCTACATTTTTTTGCCCTGATTATAATGAGGCCCGGAAGCTGGTTCCGGGTGTGGATGGGAATCCTACCACCATCCAGTCTCAGATAGATACCTCTTTTCCTCTGACTAGGCCTGAATGGGATTTCAACACGGCAGAAGGTAAGGAGAGGCTCCGGGTCTACCGCCAGGCTCTAATGGGGGGTCTCCGGGCGGCTGCCAGAAAGCCGACTAATTTGGCTAAGGTAGGGAGTGTACAGCAGGAGAAAGACGAATCTCCAGCAGCATTCTTAGAGCGGATCATGGAGGCATTCCGCACCTATACCCCCATGGACCCAGAGGCTCCTGAGAGCAAGGCGGCTGTTATTATAGCCTTTGTAAACCAGTCTGCTGCAGATATTAGGAGAAAACTGCAAAGAGTAGATAGACTGGGAGAGAAGAGTCTGCAGGACTTGTTGGCGGTGGCTGAAAAGGTGTACAATAACCGGGATCCCCCTGAAGATAAACGGGCTCGCAGGCAGACCCGAGACCTGGCTAGGATCCTGTTGGCTATGAACTCCCCTGAGAAACGGACCCTCCGCCTCCGACAGCTTGCTAGGGATCGAAAGCAGGGTAAGGAGACCTCTGGGGAAGGGAGGTGGAGACTGCAGAGGGATCAGTGTGCATACTGCAAGGAGATAGGGCATTGGGCTCGAGAATGTCCGAAGAGAGACAGAAGCCAGGCTGGGCGGCGGCAGGGAAACCGCCGAGACAGCTGGGCCCTTGGAGAAGCCAAGATGCCGGCTAGGGGCAAGAAGAGCAAAGGGAAGGACAAGAAGAAAAGTGCAGTGGAAATCACAGAACTCTCTAGGATTGAGTATCGTGATAATTCCCTGAGAATTGCGAAAACTAATGAGGACTTAAAGAAGCAGCAGTATAAAATGGAGAAAGACACAATGAGTGTATTAAGCTACCTGAAGAAACAGGACC
This sequence comes from Vespertilio murinus, assembly GCA_963924515.1. Classification (NCBI taxonomy): domain Eukaryota; kingdom Metazoa; phylum Chordata; class Mammalia; order Chiroptera; family Vespertilionidae; genus Vespertilio; species Vespertilio murinus. The sequence continues at coordinate 59,765,985 of OZ004712.1, forward strand.
AGGAGAAAGATAATGTGATTGAAAAACTAAAACAGCAATTGACTGAAACAAAGGAAAAAGCCCAAGAGGAGAAGGAGAAATTGGAACAAAAGTATACTGTGAAAATAAATGAGCTGGAGGGACAGTTCTATCAGAAAGAGAATGTTTATCTCCAGAGAGCTCTTGACTACCACCTGAAGGAAGCTGATGCTCTACAAATCAAAAGTCTTCAGAAGAAGGTGGTAAACTTGGAGAATGCTCTGAATTGTCTGACTAGAGAGTTTAAGACTGAAGTTCTAAAACTGAAGCAACAGGCAATGGTAAATAACCAAGGTGATCAGATTGAAATTTTCAAGCTGCAGAACCTTCTTCAGTTGAAGAACAAGGAAATGAATAGAGTGAAGAAATTGGCCAAGAACATACTAGATAAGAGAACAGAAGTGGAAAGGTTCTTTTTGGATGCTCTATACCAAGTGAAGCAGCAGATTGCATTTAAAATGCGAGAGGCATATGCAGGAAGAACAGAATGTCCTAAAATTCGAACATTTGATGGCAGAGAGCACAGCACCAATAGTGTGGATCAGGATCTTATGGAGGCTAGTAAATGGCTCAGATTCTTCTCATGACACGAGCCTGACATGGGGACATTCTACCCAGGTACGGTTTCCCAGCTATGATAGGATCGGACAACTGCCCGGCTTTCATCTCACAGGTAACACGGGCAGTAGCCAAGGCTATAGGGGCAGATTGGAAATTATAGGCCCCAGAGCTCAGGACAGGTAAAAGAGACCCTTTCTAAATTAACCATGGAGACTGGCGGAGACTGGGTGGCTCTCCTTCCCTATGCTCTCTACTGGGTGAGGAATTCACCCTATACCCTGGGCTCCACTCCCTATGAGATTATGTTTGGTAGGCCCCCGCCTATCATCCCCAATCTTAAGGTGGAACTACTAAATATATTTTTCTTTAAGAGGGCTCCAGAGGGCGCATGAGGACATTTGGCCACGCCTGCAGGCTATCTACGAGGCTGGTCCAATCCATACGCCCCACCAGTACCAGCTACCAGTACCAGCCGGGAGACTGGGTCTTTGTTAAAAGACACAGCCAGGAGACTCTTGAACCTCTTTGGAAAGGACCATACATGGTGGTGCTGACTACGCCCACCGCTCTCAAAGTGGACGGCATTGCAACCTGGATCCACCACACCCATGTTCGTCCAGCTGGCAGTGTGTGCGCTCAGGAGGACGAATCTGGTGGACTCCCAATGCAAACGGTCCCATGATTGGGCCCGTTAAGTCTCAAGACAAGGGGGGAATGAAAAGCCGGGACCAGCGCACATGTGCCAGGCCCCAGCTGACACTCATTCCCTACGGGGGGGAGGGAGGAGCCAGCCCCCGACAACCCTATCCCCTATCCCTAGCCCAACCAATCCCTTATCCCCTATCCCTAACCCAACCAATCAGGGTGATATGCCCCCGGGTATAAAACCCATGGAAATGGGACTTTCGCGCTCTTTCTCGCCTCGCTGTTGCCGGCGTTGGTGGGACTGAGCTTGGGCTGGTCTGAAATAAATCCAGGCTTCCTGCAGTTACCTCGGATGCGGCTCCCTGATGGTCTTTGGTATTCAGGTACAGGGGCACAACAGAAGGCTGTGCTAGGAAGAGAGCTGGTTGCCACCTTTGAGGTTTAACACAAATCCAATTTATAAAATAATGAATGTGAACAAGAAAAAGAGAGAATCTCTCCTCGAGTCCTTTTGGACTATGTAAACAGACTGCCAGCTGGCTTGCAGGAAGGGCCAGCTGTGAGTTTCTACAACCAAACGCCCCCAAAGCATGGTTTCCTCAGAAGCAAAAGACAATGAGCTCGGATAAAACACGGGGTGTTTACTTAAATAAGTGTCCCTTCGTTTCAGCTCTAGATCCTAACCGGTTATGACTCAGCAGGACCATTTCATATTATAATCATCATTTTATTTTCCAAGTTCATTTTTTTTGAGCTTTAGCATAATTAAAATAAATGGAAACTAGAATAAATGTCCAGAGTTGTTATGAGAATTAAGTAACATTCCTGGAGTGCACAGGCCAGGGTCTACCACGTGTTTGGTGCTTAATAAATGCACGTTCCATTTTCCCTCCTCGCCCTCCCTCTCTCTTTTTGTGTAAGCTTGATTGAATATTTCTGTCTTTAGAAGTTTATTTCCCAGTTAGGCTGTTCTTATTATTTTCCTTATGTGAAAACTCCCAGCATCCACCACCACTGGTATCTATTCACATAAGACTAAAGCTATACACTGCAACTTCTTGCTATTTCCTCTCTGAAATCAATAAAAAACTTTTTAAAGATATTTATTCAGATATTTAAAAATATTTTTATTGATTTCAGAGAGGAAGGGAAAGGCAGAGAGAGAAAGAAACATTAATGATGAGAGAGAATCATTAGTCGACTGCCTCCTACATGCCCCACACTGGGGATTGAGCACCCAGCCCGGGCATGTGCCCTGACTGGAATAGAACCATGACCTCCTGGTTCATAGGTCGATGCTCAACCATTGTACAACATTGGCTTAGCTGTTCAGATATTTTAATTAGGCTCTTAGAGATATCCTTTATTTACTTTTTTATGCCTCCAATTACCACATTCAGGCCCAGCCTGACACACACATTTTTAAATCCAATCTCTGTGCTCTTCTCATATTTACTCCACATCTCTTGCAAGCCAACATTTTAAAATCTATTAGCTTGCATTGTACTAATTGGAATAAATTAATTTTCCTTCTGGACAGTGCTTGGCAAATTGGCTAAATAAAGACTAATGCTTTGAAATACTTGTAGATCTGTTTTTACAGAGAAACAATAAAATGCAATGTAATATAAACATATAGATGAACCTATAACCTATGTAAAACCATTTAAATTGTCTGACCCTAACTTTATCATCTGTAAAGTGGAATTGAATATATATGTACTTATTTATCACATTTATTTTTAGAATAAAACAAGGTAATGAATGGAAGATTATTTCACATGATATCACTGAATAACAAACCACCAAAAAAATTGCTAGCATAAACACTTTGTAAGGCTACAGAGTCTGCTGGTTAGGAATGAATTATGGAAAGACTCAGGTGGAAATTTTTGCTTGGGATCTCTCTGTGGCTGAAATGAGCTCCTGGCTGGGTATGAAATTATCGGAATGCTCTACATTTCTGAATGCTTGCTGGAATAGTCCTTTGGAGACCTGAAACTCCATGTAAAAATTCTGCTATTCTGAGGCCACCATGCTAAGAGGAAGCTCAGGCCACATGTTGGTGCCCTGGTTTGAGGTCCCAACTGATCCTCAGGTACTTGTGGTTTTGATGTATTCACAGGGCTTACTGTTGATTCTGGATCGCAGCTGGAATTTCAGTTGGGGCTGTTTATTTCAGCACCTACCAGTGGCCAATGCATGTGGCCTGAGCTTCCTCACAGAGTACTTGAACTTTTTGTATGGTGGCTCAGGACTCTAAGCACACAAACTCCAAATGGAAGACCGAGGCTGCATAATCTCTTATATCCTTGCCATGAAACATAACTTCTGAATTCTTTTCTCAATCTCATGAAAGGTGCCCATAATTGATTCATTGAGATCTTTAAATCTAAAAGGGACTGAAAAATGTAAAACAGGACAAATGCACTGTTTGTCTAAAGAAAACCAGTGTTAACTATCCTATATAATAAAAGGCTAATATGCAAATTGATCAAACAGTGGAATGACTGGTCACTATGACAAGCACTGACCACCAGGGGGCAGATGTTCAATGTAGAAGCTGATACCTGGTGGTCAGTGCACACCCACAGGGGGAGAGCTCCTCAGCCAGAAGCCGGGTTCATGGCTGGCACGGGCAGCAGTGGTGATTGACAGGAGCCTCTCCCTGTGGGGAATGGGCCTAAGACCATGGTTGGCACTCGCAATCCACATGTGGGTCTTTGGCCCCTTGAGTGCGGCTCTTCCACAAAATACCACAGCCTATTTTGAAGAAGTGGAGTTAGAAGAAGTTTAAGTTTTAAAAATTTGGCTCTCAAAAGAAATGTCAACCATTGTACTCTTGATATTTGGCTCTGTTGACTAATGAGTTTGCCGACCACTGGCCTAAGCCTTCAGTCCGACATTTCCCAAGGGCTCCCAGGCAAGAAAGGGTATGGGCCCAGTGGAAGGACCTGCCTCCTTTCCAAATGCATGAATTTCATGCTGTGGGGCTCTAGTTTTAATATAAATTTAGAAGCAGATTTTTAAAAATTGGAAACGACTGACACTAAACGTGGCTGCTAACTCAGTAACCACTCTCCTTTCTTCGCGGCTGGGAGAATTTCCATTTTTTTCCAGTTCCTCTCCAATAATTTGTTAACTTATCAAGTGGGTGGATCCTGGTACTAGTTTGGGTTCATACATAATGTAATTTTGGTTATGTAAGGAATGGTTACTGGAGAGCATGTATATAAAAAGTGTTTCTCAGCTCTTCAGTCAGAAACATGAGACTTTCCATTGCTAACTCTAAAAGGGACAATGTGAGGAGTGTTCTCTGGAACTGTGGCATGATACTGAACCAGGAGATCTACCCCCCAAAAATCCAGCACTTTAAGACACAGATAAGACAAATGAAATAACTTGGGACTTGAGTAGCATCATTGAGTCTTCACATTCACTAGCCTTTCTCTGTTTCTAATAATTATTCAAGTGAAATTTGGCATGAGCCTAGATAAAAATAGCCATTTGGGAAGATCCCAAGGAGAGTTAGAGAAAGAATGAGAGGGGGAAAAATGAACCACTTAATGATTTAGCTATTTTGGTTGGGTTTTCTATTAGCTGTAGTTAAAAGTATCCTAACTTATTTAGGGACTGCAGAGATTAACTAGCTCAGTCCACATAAAGAAAGTGAAAGATATTAAATTGCAAATCACCTAGGAACCTTCTCTCTCCTCTCTTTCCCTTCTCTCCTTTCCTCCTCTCTTCCTCCACCATCTTCTTCTCTATCTCTCTCCCTCGCTCACTTCCTCACTCTTTCTCATACAACCCAACCCTACATGCTCATTCAGTATTTAAACAATTGCGCCTTTACCAGGACCGGAATAAAACCAAGACTGAGTACTACTGACTCGACTGAGTGCCCATGTTGCTCAACACATTGACTGTCAAGTTAATCATTAGCTACTTAGAATTATTCTTTTATATTGTAAGTTCCAGAAATTTTAGATAATGACACTACAAAAAGTGTTTGGATTTTTATTCAAAAATTTTTATTTTGGGTACATTAAATTCAGGATTTAATACACACTATAAAATCGAATGTTCACATAAAGTATATTCTGAAAAATGGAAGCCAATGAATAGCTACTATTCTAATAGCCATTCATTTCTACAATAAAAGATCCTAGGGGCTTAATAAATACAACATATTATTGAATAATAAAGTGGCTAATTAGTTTTGTGAATTTAAAGTGCTGTGTTGGCACATGAAAACTAATTACTGATTATATGCAGCCTTGAATTAAATATTTTCACATGCTCTTTTGATGATTGTAAACCTAAATTTGCAAGAGATTGCAGGCAATTCCCTAGCATCCAGATTTAAAGCATTCAGTGAGAAAATAATTTTATTTTAAATAGTTTTCCCCTCAAGCATAATTAGCAACAAATATAATATTAAATCTTTAAGTAATACCTTATGTTTAATGTTTGTCAAAATTATGCACCATGGAGTCTACCCTAAATCTGAATATAATCTATTAGCTATAGTGTTTTCTTTAACACTAGCAGAATTCTGGCAATTATATCTCAGAACATACAGCTGGTTGAGTTTAAATTCTACACATATGCTCTGGATCAATTATAAATACAAGCACAAACATTTGAATTAAAAAGAAAGAAATCACTTAATAGTATATCATTTCCAATGACAATGGGAAAACACATGACATTAATCAAATAAATAAACATGCCTGCTTCATGAAAAAAAATACTATTTGCAAAACTGGCATTTATTTTTGTAACATATATATTCAGTCTTCAAAAACTGGAGTTACCCTGCCTGTAGCCATTTTCTCCCCAAGGAGCTGCTTGATAAAAGTATGTCACCATTTGTCAATAGTAAAAGATGAAAGAAAAAAAGAAAAGAACAAATAATGCATTCCTCTCATTCTTTCTCCAACTCTCCTTAGAACCTTCCCAGACAGTTACTTTATCTAGGTTCAAGCAAAATTTCACTTGAATAGTAATATTCCAGGTAAAGAGGGAAGGGTTAGAGAGGAAGAAAGAGGGAGAGAGGGAAGAATGGAGGGAAGCAGAGAAAGAGGAATAGTTATCTGTTATTAATGGCACTACTTCGGAATGTAATTTTAATTTAGGTAAATATGTAAAAAAAAAAAAGCAAATGTGTCTGTGGTCATTTATAATTATACCCCTTTCCATCATCTGTGACAACCTGTCCATCTGTGTGCATCTTTCTCCTAATTACCTAACACTCCAAGCTCTTTTCTCTGGATCTTTTCTTTTAATCTCCTGCTCAGAAAAACAATTGATGATTCTATAATCATTTATTCATTCATTATAAGCAAATATATCCTCCTATATAATAAAGAGGTAATATGCAAATTGACCATCACTCCAACGCACAAGATGGCCATCTCCATGTGGTCAAAGATGACCACTTCTATGTGAACACAAGATAGCCAGCAGGAGAGGGCAGTTGGGAGGGACTAGGTCTGAAAGAGAGGACAGTTAGGGGCAACCAGGCCCGCAGGGGAGAGCAGTTGGGGGTGACCAGACCTGCAGAGGAGGGAAGTTGGGGAGAATTGGGCCAGCAGGGGAGCAGTTAGGCATGGATCAGGTTGGCAGGGGAGTGGTTAGGGGGTGGTTAGGGGGTGATCAACACAGAAGCAATTAGGGGCAATCAGGTAAGTAAGCAGGCAAGCAGTTGGGAGCCAGCAGTCCTGGATTGTGAGAGGGATCCCAGATTGGAGAGGGTGCAGGCTGGGCTGAGGGACACCTCCCCCCCCCCCCCCCACACACACACACAAACTTCATGCTCTGGGCTTCTACCTAGTGCAACAAATAAAGATTAATAAAACATATATTTTCCACTGTACAAAAAAAGCACATTCTTAAATGTTAAGTAATGGTCCCCTGAACAGTTGGAGCACATAAGTCTTTGACGCTGCAGGTAGAACAAATATCAGAGAGAGTTCCCCTGTTCCTGTTTCCTTTTTCACCCCAAGAGTCTTATTCACCCACCTCCACTTCTATTTTTATATTTTACCCTGAATTCCAGGGCTGCTTGGAGAGTTGTTTGATTTGTACAGAATTTGAATTTTTTTCACTCAAAAGAAGCTCTTGTCTTAAAACAGTGGACCTAGGTAATTCTGAATAATAGCATTCCATAACATTAAATCCTCTGTACACAAAATTCTATACTGAAAAAGTTGCTGTGCAGCCTCTACTTTGCATTATCTCTCCTCAGTCCTATTTCAGTGTGCCCCACAGATCATTTATCTTTAAGACCACAGCCTTTCTGTTACATGCTATTAACCCTTTATCCTTTTTTAAGTAGAAGCATTTGTTTCAGCTGGGAGATTCTGTAGTCCTTGGTAGCTTGCCATGCAACCCAGCAGTCTGAGCGACGATGGCTAACCAGCCCTGTTCTGCTGTTTGGGACCCACCATGCCACAGCGACACTGACAGAGGTGATATTGACAGGGACAATAATAGGACCCATGACAACCCAAGATTATAATACTTGGAAAAGGTGCCGATCTTTGTCATTATTTTCAGAAAATACATTCTCATTTTTGAAAACTGCCTTTCTGACTCCAAATGGACATTACACAAATGTTCCATCTGACCTCACACACACACACACACACACACACACACACACACACACACGCACACACACGTTTTTATATAAATCACAAGTAAAAAATGCCAACAACTGAGCAGAGATTGGCCTTTGGAAAAATCCATATTATAAATTCAGTTAAGATAACAGCAAAAATACCGAGAAGACTATAATTGAGCTGTGAATAAAACCAAATAAACGGAATTGCTTCTTTATTCCGTTTGTCCCTCCAGTAGAGCACCGCCTTCCCTTTTAGATGCCATCTGAAAAACAGACATAGGCAGAGATGAATTAAATAAAAAGTTTAAGAGTTTTAATGGAAATAATAATAATTTTTAAGATATTACATTTTAGTGTTCTGCTTGATTAAATAACCATCATGTATTAGAAAAGCATAAATATGCATGACTATATGGGTTTCTCTTCTGTATCCATTACCATTTTAGTGAAGTCAGTATTTAAAGTTTTTAAAGTTTATAGTTGGAAATTCTCAACAAACTTCATAAAATAATCCAAAAACTGAACCACTCCTTATGTAATTTAAAAATTTTGGACCATTGAAATATGTCTCACAGTGTTTGTAATTTGATGGATAAAAAGTATAAGTTTACTAACTCAGTTTCCAGTTGTAAAATATCTCAATCTCATCAATCCCCGTGTTGACTGAATCCTTTATTTCTTACAATCAATCTTTCTTTGCTGATAGGCATATCTCTGTCTTTAAAACTAACCTTCTGGCAGAAGCTCAGATAATATGCAGGTACAAATATTTTTCTCACGGTATTCTTATCATAAGTAGCAAAAAATAACTAAAATTCTTTATTGCTTCCAAAATAAGTGTGTGTGTGTGTTTTTTTTCTCATAAAAGGTGACTTGATCTTTTGGAAGAACTCATAAATAAAAGTGTGGACTGACTATACCTACATAGTAATACTACATTTTTAATACTAACCTATGAGAACCTATAAACAATAATTAGATTTTGTTTTCATAATAAATGATGATGCCTACAAATGCATTAGAAAATATAAATATCATAATGAGTGAACAACTCATAGTAAAATAAACCCAAATACTCTAACAGAATATTTTAATAAACTTTTTCCCCACCCATAGTTTTGGCATAGGGGCCAAAATGTCACTTTTGTAAAGTAGGTTTGGAAAATAGTCTGAAGGAAAACCTGCATTTGTGACTGTTAGTCTATCACTCACAGAAAGGTCATATAAAGACTTAGATGATGGAAATAAGAAGGGCATGGAAATTAGAGAGCATTGCTTTGCTGAAAGTGTTGCCATGGTATTCATAGCTACAGAGCACTTTCATAGTTGAGGAACATTAAGGCTGGTGGCAACAGCCGTGGGCAAACTACGGCCCGCGGGCTGGATCCGGCCCGTTCGGCTGTTCTATCCGGCCCGTGGAGCTGAAAAGAGCAGAGGGTTCTCTTGCTCTCCCCTCTGCTCCTTCACCAGCAGCCCAAGATGAGAGTGCCAGCATGATCAGGTTGCTTTTGTTCTGGCCCTCCGTTCCAGTTTAAGAACCCATTGTGGCCCTCGAGTCAAAAAGTTTGCCCACCCCTGCATTAGACCAATGCCCAATCTACTACATATATAAAAGCCTAAGCAAATGGCCAGCCTGCCTACCAGCCAGTAACTATAACGCACACTGACCACCAGGAGGCAGATACTCACCAGGGGGCAGGAGCTGCAGAGCTGTGGTCAATTGGCAGCTGCAGTTCTTGGGTGATGCACCCAGAACCAGAGAGGAGGAAATCTGATTCTAAGGGGCGTCACCCAAGAACAGCCATATCACAATCTGGAACCCCTCAGGGGATGTTGGAGAGCTGGTTTTGGCCTGATTCCTCCAGGCCAGGCTGAGGGACCCCACCAGTGCACAAATCTGTGCACTGAGCCTCTAGTATTGAAATAACTATGTATGGTACCAAATGAATACTAGACTTATCAGGGTGTCTAATCACTATGTTGTGCCCTGAAATTAATATTATAGTGTTACCTGAAATTAATATAACATTGTATATAAACTATACATGAAAAATAAATTTTGAAAAGATCTAAAAAAAGAAAAGAGTGAATAATTTAGACTGTACTGTCTAGCTGTAATTCCAAGGAATTGCTTTGGGTACAGTATGGACTTTAAAATTGTGTCAAGGAGACTATGCTAAATGTCACCCAAATCAAGATTTGAGATTTCAAGTCATAAGATATAGTATATTTATTATATGAGAGTGATCTAAGAGACCCTGGTCTTGCCTTAGATTTTTATCCAGAGATTAGGAAAATAAGCCTATGTTTTCTCTTTGCTCTCATTTGGAGAAAAGAGAGCAATGAGAAAGTAGCTTTATCAATACACCATACTGGGTTATAATTTTTCATAAATATTATAAATATATGAAATAAAGATAATTTTTACTACTAATCAAAGATGAATATTAAACTAAAACTATTTTTCCATCTGAATTATTACTATTTTTATTAAGGTATTATCTGTGTATAAATCTTATCATTGCTCCACCCACCCACCCCTCTCTCATACATGCCCTCACCCCCAATGTTTTGCATCCATTCGTTATTCTTATATGCATGCATACATGTCCTTCAGTTGATCTCTTATCTCCCCCACCTCTCCCTAACCTTCCTGCTGTAATTTGAGTCTGTTTGGTGCTTTATTGCCTCTATATCTATCTTTTTGTTCATCAGTTTATAATGTTCTTTATTATCCACAAATGAATTAGATCATGTGGTGTTTTTCTTTCATTGACTGGCTTATTTCACTTAGCATAATGTTCTCCAATTCCATCCAGGTTGCTGCAAATGGTAAGAATTCCTTCTTATTATGGCAGCAGAGTATTCCATTGTGTAGATGTACCATAGTTTTTTGATCCAGTCATCTGCTGACAGACACCTAGGCTGTTTCCAAATCTTAGCTATTATAAATTGTGCTGCTATGAACATAGGGGTGCATATATCCTTTCTGATTGGTGTTTCTGATTTCTTGGAATATATTCCTAGAAATAGGATTACTGGATCATATGAGAGTTCCATTTTCAGTTTTTTGAGGAAACTCCATACTGTTCACAGTGGCTACACCAGTCTGCATTCCCACCAGCAGTGCATGAGGGTTCCTTTTTCTCCATATCCTCCCCTACACTTGTCATTTGTTGATTTGTTGATGATAGCTATTCTGACAGGTGTGAAATGGTACCACATTGTTGTTTTGATTTGCATATTTCGGATAATTAGTGACTTTGAGCATGTTTTCATGTGTCTATTGGCCTTCCTTCTGTCTTCTTTAGAAAATATTCTATTTCAAATGTGCAGAAAATCTATAGTCTTGCACTATCAACTGTTGACAAGAGTTTGGAGAAATGAGGATTATTATCTACTACTGTCGGTAGTATAGGTTGTTAGAGCAACTGTACATTAGCAGGTAGTAAAATTCATATCCTCACCCAAATATCAGACTAAGCTATTCTACAATGCAGGTAGAGTCTTCTACATGTGAACAGGAGACGTTTTACAAGAATTCTTATTACAGTAGTATTTGGGAACAAATAAAATATACATCTAGTGTAATGGTAAATTACAAAGTAGATGATGGAAAGGTGTATTATGGTTAAAAATAATGTGCTACATTAATACATATTTATTTAAACAGAATAAAGAAATGTGACACCGCATAAAATATTTGCCAAGATATATGAACAATTAAAATAATTATGGAATTTTAAACCAGAAATGAGATTATGCTAATGAATTCATTTGTATGAATATAGGTAAAAGAATAAACACAAGGGACTTTAAGTGTATATAGTAAACTCAAAAGTTGGTAAAAAGTGTCTTTGACTGTCTGTATTCTTGTTGACTGGAATAGGGTATATCATAAATTAATTTTTAAGTCTAAAACCTCAAATATTTATATGCTTATCAATCCATATGCTCCCTATTATATTCTTACCATTGTATCATACTTTAGATGAAATAAGTTATTCTGAGATACATTAATTATATACATTAAGAACAATGAATTTCTAAGGGTCTATAAGCAATAAATAAAATATTGAATTATTTAAAAATAATTTTATATTTTAGTGAAAAACTGTTACTCTTATAATGTCAATGCAATACATTAGACAGTTCATTTTATGATGTATGTGTGTGTTTTAGATGTTTATATTGGAAGTATTATTGTATCTTCAGCCATCAGTATTTAAAAGCCATTATTCATCTCTTATTATTCTTCCTCACCAGCATTATAGGTAGAAAATGTAATTACACTAAACAGATATTTATATTCCTCAAGACTACAAATATTTCCTTGTTTTTCAGTCACATAATCAAAATCTATCCTTTATAAGTTAACAATACAATTCAAACCATACTATCTGTGTTCTCAGTTTACTGTTTTTCAGACAGTTCAGCTACAAAGAGATGACTGTTTCTTATTCTGTTCCACCGGCATAGAAAATAAATACAGTCATTCAGAGCCATAGAATGTGTCCAGTTAGCCTCAGGAGAGCATCTGCAGTATTGACTAAATGGATTTCAGTGCTCACTTTGTTATTCACTCAGTGTAGGATGAGCCAGTGACAAATAGAACTTTTCTCCCTGTACCTTTTTATTTGCCTTACAAATAGAGTTGTGACTTGCAAGAAAGGTAAGACAAGTAATGAAATCTAAATCATTAAATTAAAACATATTATCATTAAATTCCATTTCTCTCTCATTCTCTAATTGGTTCTAGTATAATGCCCCTGTTCCAACCTCACTTAGTGCAGTGTCCCAAATTATCATCACTATCCCTAGTAATCCTAGGTGTTTGTTATGTAATTTTTACCTCCACAGTCAATGCCAGGTTAGCACTTAGATTTCAGACTGTGAGTTTAAGTTACACAAACAATTATATAAGCAATTAGCAAAAATTCAGTTAGAGTCTGCTTGATAGAACCACTCTTACTTATATCTGAACTACATAAATACCTCAGCTTGTCTTCCAAACAAAATTATTACCAGACTTGCTGGCAACTAAAATTTAGCTATAAAACATGTTAAGCATTATTGAATTCTCCTAGGTATAGCTTTTCTGGTTCCTCATTTATTTTAATAATGACACACAGAGACCTGACTACATAAGAATCTCACCCTAGAGATACATTTCAGCCAGTATCATGGTAGCTGTAACATAAAACAACTAATCCAGCTTAAAGATGTAATCATTTATAAAACATCAAGCTAGGCAAAGCCAGTCTCTATAGTGGAACATATTTCTCTATCAAATTCTAGTTTATTAACCTTCAATTACATCCTGTTATAAGCAATATAACTCTTTATAATGAGATGGTAAAAAAGAAATAGTGTTTTATGTTTCTCTTTTTGTATCATGTGTTGCTCTTTTATTCTGCTAGTGAACACTTGGCATTCATGCATTAATTTTGAAAATTTATAGATAAATTTTAATGCTTTCCAATTTCTGACATTGTTATTTATATTCATAGGTATTCTTCTCAACACCCAGCATCCCAGTGTCATGCACAAGTCAGATACCGAAATTACATGTGGAGAGAAAGAATTCCACTGAATTCCTCCAGTGGCTGACAATAAACACGTGAGATTTAAATACTTCTCCCCACAAGTAGAAGGGTTGCTGTGGTCTTGCTTTCTAGAGTTACCTATATAATTGCAGTTGACATACCAAGAGTTGAAATGCAATTTGACTAAGCAAAATTACTACTCAGCCTGACCTATTTTGCAATACCACTTTTACCGAAAACCCATATATAAGGAGAATAGCAGACAGTGAGGTCTCTTCCTACAGCCAGAACAATGGTGTCTCAGCTACAGGCTGAGTCAAGTACATATCACTGTGAGATGCTGAAAGAATCGGTGAACGGCATGCTTCCCCCAGCTGAAGAGCTTCTCCTTCATATTCCCAGCTTGTGCCCTCTCACTCTTGCATGTTGCTCGGTAAGTCAATGGTACTAAGATTCCTTGAATCATGGTCTGCCGTTTGCTTGAAATCCTAGGAAGCAAACTGAGTAAAAGGTAAACGTCCCACTTTTAACTTCCTAAGTGAAGCTACATCCCGACAGAGGCCTGTCAGTCAGTCTGAGGTAAAAGGACTCTTGGAATTTTTCAGATGAAATTAAATACATGGAGGTGGAAATTGTATGCATGGCCAGAGAACAGAGGTAAAGTGTATGAAAGCAAATCAAGTTTTAAATTCCCACAAAATATCTCCTCGTTTTCATGTGCAGCACTCAGCTTGGCACTACTCACATTTGCTGGTATCAACAATATTTAGGACTTCCATAGGAATCCTCCCCTAACGGAGTGTGCAAGCATTTTGGAATCTGAAAAACTTAGGCCTAGCTCTCTCATTAACATTTTGACATTTATATTTAAAATCACTTAAGTCTTCTGAGCCTTTGCATACTCATCATCAAAATAAAAATGATAAAGATAACCTCCCAAGGCTATTTTTAATGGTTAATGAAATAACACATACGGTATTTCCACATACAGCCACTTCATAAGGATTGATAATCTTCTGCACATTGGAAACAATTAGTGCTGGTTAAACTGTTGTCATCTCATTTCCTATGACATTTTTTAAAAAGCAAATCCAATAGAACACCTTTGCCCCATTTTTGTTTTCCGTATCGTTTGATTTACCACCTCTGCCAAGAGCACTTTCTTTGTGACAATCTGAATTACTGACCACACAGAAGAAGACTGAAACTGAATAGTGCTGGGGGCCAAATTCTGTCATCTGGTAAGCATTGGAACTTGACTCTGTAAAGCAGAGTAAGTTAAACTTTCCATGGGCTGACAACAACATTCGCACATGATTTATGATCTGCCAATACCCTATCATCCATAAAAGTGTTTCTCTACAACTATATATCCCAGGAATTTCTAATAGAAGTTATCAAACAGGAACTTTCTCATAGATTTTCATTGTAAACCTATTTAAGGACTCCGTATTTATATTTATAATTCAAGGATGGAGTGGATAAAAGAACAGATTGGAAGATCTGTTCTTTTCTCAAGGAGCTGAGTTAGCATATATGTGATAATTTAGAATATTATATAAAACTAATATAATGAGGTTGGTTGATTACTCCAAACATCTCTGGACAAAGTGGATAACAAAGAGGATGAGCTCAGCAATGCAAATTCCAATCACAAATACCGCATAAATGACCTGAGAGCTTCTATACCTGCCTTGAAGGAGACCCTTTTCTCCTTGAAACTGAGATGTCTGAAGTCCAGACTTAGTACACCATCCTATGAGTGCCTAAATTGCAACACAAACTGAATTCCCAGCTTATAGGATGTTTACTGTCAACATTAGGGGAAAGAATATGGATGTGTTATGACTCTCAACTGAGGACAATGAGCAGCTAAATTTGACGTGTCTTGTTTATCAGGAAGAGCAGTCTCTCTACCCTCAGTAGAAATGGCCTCCTCACCTCCCTCTTTGAGAGAATTAACTCTGCACTGCCTGAGGAAATGTAATGGCCTCCTTAGAAGCAGTTGCCTTGCAAGACAAAGCAAAATCTCCCGAGAATCCAGTTCTATTATATCTTCTTGCTTCTAGACTTATAACTAGAATCAAGTCCCAGCAGACCCTTACAGGTAAGGTACAAAAAAATGTGATTCATGAAGTGGCATACTACCCTGTTTCCCCGAAAATAAGACAGTGTATTATATTAATTTTTGCTCCCAAAGATGCGCTAGGTCTTATTTTCAGGGGATGCATTATGTTTCCATGAAGTAGGTCTTATTTTCGGAGGATGTCTTATTTTCAGGGAAACACAGTACATTTTTTAAAAAATGATTTTAATTTTCTAATTTATACAGACAGTAATCTGAAGAATATGTGTGGAAATGGCTAAAAGGATTTGAGATAATCATGGATGGAACATAATGTTGGATAAGGCCAAATGTACTGTTATAGACCCACTCAGCAAGGATTCTGCATTTAATGATGCACCCAGATTTCAGATCAAACATCATCCATGATGAGTGTGAGAAATAAACTTTTCAAGGGAGACCTGGCATCCTTGAAGAACTCTGTGATAACTCTTCTATGTAGAATAGATCTTACAATGGGGACTGAGGGTACAGAATTGGTAAACCTGAAAGTAATATGAATAATTGTATCCCAGAGTAGCAGAAGCTACGTGACAGCATCCAACTGCCAAAGACAAGATAAGCATGGCTGCTGTACTGCGCAGCAGAGTCAGGGCAACACTCTTCATACTCTGACAAGCACAAACTACAGAATTGGCTAGCTGAGCAAAGTGTTCCTAGAGTTGAAATAGATAAGAAGCCTACTACATTCTTACTCGATCTAGCTAAGCAGAAGAGTTTTCAGTCAAGTGAACAAGAGTCTAGCCTGAATCATGAAAATGAGAGTGACAGCCCCTCAATCAATTCCCAGACCAATTTGACCAATTTTCAAGCTCAAATGCACCTGAGGAAGGACCCTAGTGCACTACCAACAATGTATACTGTTCATTGTTCCTTTTGCCCTTCCCAAAGGGACCTATGGCCTTTCCTGGGGTAACAGTGCAGTGGGAAAAAGAAAATAATCACTTTGGGGGAACTGCTGGACACTGATTCTAATCCCAGGAAACCAAGCAGGTCTCTGTGGTCTACCAGTCAGAATAGGAGCCTATAGCTCAGGAGGTCCATCTCATTTTGGGTCCAGTGGTTCGCTGAACATATACTTTGGTTATTTTTCCAATTTCCAAATGCATAATAGGAATAGACATAACTCAGCAGCTGGCTGTCTCCCCATCTTGGTTCCCAGACCTGTGAATTGAGGCTCATTATGGTGGGAAAGGTCAAGTGGAAGCCACTAGTGAACCAGAAGCAATACCTACCACATTCCTAGAGAGATTGTGAAGGGAGTTCCACAATGAGACCTTGAAATATGAATTGAGATTCATTCAAATCTACTACTTGGCCTGTGCAGAAGGACATAGATAAACCTTGGAGAATGATAGTGTATTATCATAAGCTTAACATTGCAGTGATTCAAATTGCAACTGCTTTCCAGATGGTTTTAGGGTTTGAGCAAATTAACATATGCCCTGGTATCTGGCATATCACTATTGAGCTGGCAAGGTATAGCTATCCCACTCAATAGGTCTACCAGAAGGAGTTTTCCAATGCAGTCAGCCTGGGTGATCACACTGGAATAGTGCCATAGGAGGCACGCTCTTGGTCTCATCACTTCACCACTGTCTTTCAGGGATGTACCAGAAAAAGACAGTAGTGTTGCAGCTGTCCCTTTTGGACAGTGTCTGCATATGTGCAGGGCCATCTCTAGGCCATGCCCACGTCTTTTCTTCCTCTGCCAACTGATTATAGGGTGCTCCCTCTGAGGACACAGGATCAGGTGCAGGTACAAGGTTGGAGAAAGTCGTGTAGCAGGTGTTAGAACCATGAACGTTTGGTCCACATCTTCATATAATTTACTTATGTCTTCAGACGCTGCTTGAGCCCTCAAGTAGTGAATCATTGTTGGTAATTATACACACACACACACACACACACACACACACACACGAGGCTCAGTGCATGAAATTTGTGCACTCAGTTGGTGGTGGTGGTCGTGGGGGGGTCTTTCAGCCCAGCCTGAGCTTTCTGGCAGTCCAGGAGCCCCGTGATTGATTGCCTTGCAGAAGGAGGCCCCGCCCACCGCCACTGGCTGGGGTAGCCTTGGGGCCATCACAGAGTCCCCTGCCGGTGGCCTACGCCTCCCTCTGTGGGACAATGGTGGGGCTATGGTGGGGCCCTCTGACCAGTCGAATCACACCCGCAACGGCAGTCAGTGTTTAGTTCAAATATAACTTCGTCTATGAATCAACCCTTCCCAGATCCCTCCAGGTTGTGTTGATTGTTTCTCCTACAGACCACCAAGTAAGAACTCTATCACTCTAGTAGCCATTACACACCTGAATTGAAGTTTCCCATTTATCTCTTTCTCTTTCTTATAAAGAAAGGTATTATCTGACCTATCATCCTCCTCATTGATAAGATAGAATATTGTATATACTGAATGCATATTTGTTGAATTTTAGTTACAAAAGAGCTATAGCAAAGCTTCTATGTTTATTTTCTTATTTAAATCATAACGTCATCAGGCCTTTCCCTCTTAATAGAAACATTTCTATCACAGGGTTACCACGACTCTAGAGAAGCAAGACTTTAAAGTAGAACAACTGCTCTATTAGAGAACAAAGCATTGTTTTTTACAAACTTCGGAATGGGAAGAGCTGCGCTGTCCTTGCGTAGGATATTTTCACGGCGCATGCCTGCACCTTAACATCTGTGCCATTTAGTTTCGAGTGTTTGACAGGGAAATGATTCCACAGGTCCCCACCTGTCAAAGCCTGCCACTGCAACAAGCGGCACAGGCTCTTCAAAGGAGCTTGCACCTGCGCGGGGCCCTCCGCTGGGAGCCGCTGCCTGCAGTGCTTTGAAGAATCCCCGGGACACTTGCACTTTCAGCTTCAGGGCCCCGGCGCTCCTGCGGAATTCGTCTCCGCTCGTCAACTCCTTATGTTTCTCCTGCGGTGACAGCGGTGTGACGGATGCTGTTTGCTGACTTCTCCACAGGCCTTTACAGACTGTCTTATCTCTGACGTTTCATTTATCTCCGGTGCCCGACTTGTCAGTTATTTTATCTCGTGGAGTAATTTTTTCTTTATTTAATAGTGACCTTGTTCTGAGAAGTCCCACGTGCTTGACATATACAGAGTAGCAGAGACAGGAGATGGTGATATGAAAAAAAAAACCCAAAACAGTTTTAAGCAACTTCTGGGGAGCATGTTCAAAACGGTTGCTATTTTAGAAAATGTCTTCGTATAAAGAATACCATTTATTCTTTTATTAGAAAAACATTATTTTGAGGAATGTTGTACCATGGAAGATATGAGACATGGCATGGGGAAAGCGCTGTTTTTCTACCTTTCTAAACCTATTATCCCTCCCCTGTTACTCACCGTTATTGGTAAACTTCAAACAACCCCCACGCCCTAAGCTTCAAGCAGTCCTCCAGATGGCTTTCCCACGTTCACACGTTCATCAAACTCTGCTAAGTCCCTCATATTTACTCATCTAGACAGATGTTGGTTAAGTACTTGACACATGCCACGGACTTTGATGCATGGCGTGGTGGAAGGATAAACGAAGTCTGCGTGGTCCCTGACATCATGGATTTTATGGACAAGTTTGAGAGGCAGGCAGATGTTAATCAAGTAACCTCACAAACAACTGTCAGTCAGTCAGAGAGGAAGAGAGGGGCTCAGCGCTCCCAGGGCACGCAGGGTGGGCAAAAGTAGGCCTACAGTTGTGTGTGGAACAGTTTGTCCTTGTATTTTACTTATTAATCATTGTGTTTTCCATACAAGCAACTGTAGACCTACTTTTGCTCCACCCTGTATGATAAAACCTCACTTAGGAAGCGAAGCCCTGCGTTCATGAAGGGAGGAACCCGTGAGCAGACCCAGGGGGGTCTGAGTGCTCCAGCTGCGGAAATAATGCGCGAAGGCTCAGTGGTCGTCTGAGGCGTGTGTGAGAAGCCAGGTTGGAAACTGTCTAAAGGGGTCGGAATAAGGTTAGCAGGGACTTTTCTGTGTCACACCTTGTACAGCATATTAGGTACATGAACTATTTAAAGCCAATGACTCATTTTAAACAGAAAATGGAACCAGGAATTGGCAGGATCCGGTTTGAGTTCTGAAAGGGGATCACTCGGCTGTGTCAAGAAGCGTTCGAAAGGAGCAGCGGTGGGATACAGGGAGATTCTTTGAGATGCTCCTGAGAAGGAGATGGCCTCTCTAAGGAAAGCACACCTAGAGGCGTTAAAGACCACTCGTTGTTATCTAAACTGCATAGCTTGCAGGGAAAGGAGGGAGGGCCGGTTTAATGGGATGAAGAATCATAAAACTATTAGACTAGTTGATTTTAAGAGTCCTCAGAGAAGGCCAATTGATGATGTCAAACAGGCACAGAGCTGTGTTTACATATTCTAGGCTGGAGATATAAATCTAAATTAATTGCATATCAAAGGGCTGAATTAAACCCAAAATGCAGATAAAATTGCTCAAATGTGAGAGACTCAAGAATGGGATGTAATGACCTTTAGCATATAATGTCTGAGGGGAGAAAACGATGAAATTAGACAGCAAAGCATGTCATGAATAGAGAGATATAAATAAAATCATAAAAGGCAAAAAAAAGAGAGAATATTTCAAAAAGGGACTGCCTGGCCAATACAAATGGAAGTGTACACCTCAACAGAACCTTGTATACACATATTAATAGGACTATCATAGCCCCAAACTGGAAACCACCCAAATGCCCATCAACCAGTGAATGGTTTCCCACATTAAGGAATACTACTCAGCAATGCAAAGAACAAACTAATGACATATACAAAAACATAGATAAAAATGAAAAGCAATAGGGGTAAAGGGGAGAGATCAACCAAAGGACTTGTATGCATGCATATAAGAATAACCAATGGACGCAGACATCGGCGGGGGTTTGGGGGGTGGTGGAGGTGAGGGAATGAGTGGGAGTGGGGTGGGGGGCAATGGGGGAATAAGGACACATATGTGACACCTAAATCAATAAAGAAAAATAAAGAGAGAGAGAAAAGGATAGGGCTAAATGAAAGAAGGCAATGGAAAAAATTAAATTCTAGAAAAATTAAATGAAATAAAAAGCACTAATGCTTCTCCCTCAGGCGGGAGGGGAGAGGAAGGGAGACTTGCTGCAAAGGGTTAGAAGGGAGCTTTTTGGAGTTGTGGAAATATCCTGTGTCTTGCTTATGGCGGAAATTAAGTGGTGAGTTTTATTTAGGCGAGTTATGACTCAATAAAGCCAGGCAATGAAGGGAGCTGTGGGTCAGCAAAATCAAATGCTATTGAGAGGCCAGTGCGATTGGAACTAAAAAAGGACCTATTAACTTGAACATATGGACACAATCGGTGTTTTTTAATCACAACGGATGTGCTACGAGTTAAATCACTGCGATTATTTGTAATGACTGGAGTAATCTGTAATGACTTAAAGAAACAAAACCAATAACTTTTCTAAGATTTAAGACAGTTAATTAACTACTTCAGTACCTACCAACTATTTAACTCTAAATCTTTAGTCAGCTCCCAACAAACACATCCTTCTTCTCTCAGGAAGTTTGAGGAAATAGGCTGATACCCAATTAGTAGCGTTTTCTTCATACTTCACTTTGGGCCCTGGAGTTCGAGGTAAAGACAACGGGAAAAGTCCCCAAATCATGATGGAAAAACTCTTCCTGAGTAAAATGCATAGTAAATGCTCAATTAATATTCATGGAAACTGAACTTTAATATATTCAGCTTACAGAATCCATTTATTGTGTTTGTTTACAATATTAATGATGGAGATTCATTGACTGATTTTTATGTTAAAAAGCATATACTGCAAAACACACACACACACACACACACACACACACACATCTAAAAGTAAACTGAATAATCTAAGTTAGGTCTAAAAGTTACTGTACCAATTATCTAGTCCAACAACCTATTAAAAAACTCCTGAGTCTATTAAAAAAGGTTAGGAAAACCCAACCAGTGTGGCTCAGTTTGTTGAGCATAGTCCCATGCACCGGGAGGTCACTGGTTTGATTGCCAGTCAGGGCACATACCCGGGTTGTGGATTTGATCCCTAGTAGAAGGAGTGCAGGAGACAGCTGATAGATGTTTCTCTCTCATCCATGCTTCAATCTCTTGTTCCCTGTTCCTTCCTCTTTCTGAAATTAATAAAAACATATTTTAAAAAATGGTTAGGAAGGAAACCATACCTATGGTTTTAAAATACTAGTTCATTCTCTCAATTAAACTAACACAGTTTGGGATTACACAAATACCTACACCTATATTCTGTATCTGCAATCTGCAATATGGACTGTGGATCTAGTGTCAGCATCACCTGGAACTTGTTACAAATGCAAGCTTGAATCCCAGGCCCTAGAGCTCAGCTGGTTGTGTGTTCAATTCCTAGCAGGCCAGCTGCATACCTGGGTTGTGGGTTCAATCCCCAGGTTGCTTAAAAAGCAACTTATTGATGTTTTCCTCTCACATTGTATGTTTTTTTCTCTTTATATCTGTGGCTTGGATTCTGTACATACTATGCTATTTCTGAAAGCTTATTTTACCTTTTTGAACCTCAATTTCCTCAACCAGAAAAATCCTACCTAATAAAAGAGTAATATGCAAATTAGCCATCACCCATGGCTACAAGCCATGCCCACCAGCCAATCAGAGCAAGTGTGCAAATAAACCCAACCAAGATGGGTGCAACCAAAGAGAGCAGGCTTGGGTTTCCCAGGCAATAGAGGGAGCCAAGCTTTCCACCTGCCCTTGCAGGCCTAAGCCTCCACTCAAGGCTACAAAGTTTCAAATATAGAAGGTTAAACAAATTCAAACAGAAATGGCTGCAGCCATGGAGCAAGCAGGAGGTTTGGCTCCACTCCAGGCTATAAAGTTTCAATTGTAGAAGGTAAATAAATTCCAGATACCAGGGCCTCCTCTTGGGTAACTGGGGAATGTGTCTGGCCTGCAAACCACCACAGGCCCCTATCTCAGGCCACCACAAGCCCCAAGGGAACTCCCACCCTGATCCAGGACACCCTTCAGGGCCAATAAGCTGGCCCCCTCCCTTGCACCAGGCCTCTATCCTATCTAATAAAAGAGTAATTTGTAAATTGACCATCACTCCAACACACAAGATGGTTGCCCCCATGTGGTTAAAGATCCTGCTCCAATGTGGACAAAAGATGGCCATCACAAGATGGCCAGTAGGGGAAGACAGTTGGAAGGCATCCAGGACTGCAAGGGAGGGAAGTTGAGAGGGACCAGGCCTACAAGGGAGGGCAGTTGGAGGCAATCAACCCTATAGGGGAGAGCAGTTAGGGGTTAACAGGCCGGCAGAGGAGGAAGGTTGGGGGCAAACAGGCTGGCAGGGGAGCAGTTAGACATCAACCAGGCTGGCATAGGAGTAGTTAGGGGGTGATCAGGCTGTCAGGCAGAAGTGGTTAGGGGAAATCAGAAAGGCAGGCAGGCGAGCAGTTGAAAGCCAGCAGTCCTGGATTATGAGAGGGATGTCCGACTGCAGGTTTAGGCCCTATCCCGGTGGGACAATCGGACATCCCTCGAGGTGTCCCAGATTGGAGAGTATGCAGGCTGGGCTGAGGGACACCCCAACACACACCCCGTGCACAAATTTTGTGCATCAGGCCTCTAGTGTATTCATAACAGTAATATAACAGTAAATATGTATATCCTAATATAAGAAAAAAACATAGAAAAACTCATTTAAAGTATAAGATCTACAGAAGATATGCGATATTGCTTGTGATTTGTGCCACATACAAAGGTTTACAAAATGGTTTCATATGTATTCTCTCACTTATTATGTCATTTTATCCTTTATACAATCTTATGAGGCAATTCTGCAGTTGCTATGCCACTGTAGTATTAAAATATGTTTCTTCCACTTAATGTGCTTCTATAAAATATAGGCATGGCCCCACAATACTTACATGAGGTATGACCATGTATGTTAGTGGTGCCTCTATCATTTAATATCCAACATACATATGCCATAGTCAATGCTCAATGGTGACTAACCATTTGATAAATTGTTCTTATGTATTTAAACTATTCCTCCCACTGATCAAACTACACCAAATATCATATCTGTATTGAACCTTTTAACAGCCTAAAGCTTTATCTCTGTTACACATATAACACTTTATTATATGGTATATCTTACTCAACTTACTTCATGTATTTAACTATCCAAGTCTATGGTACATCTTTCATTAGCTAAGATAATAGAAAGTATTGCAGAATAGAAAACCATGTATCAGCATGGAGAAATAACTGAGCTAAGGGAAAGAAGGCATGGCATCTAGCTGTAGCTCCATTATTTAGTTAATGCATGACCCTCAATTTGTCCTGGAGCCTGCAGTCTTACTCCATCCATCACCAACGCTGTCATATTTCATATGTGACACTGAGTTGCCTTTAACTGTGTCACAGTGACTTTATCTATATTATGAGGAATATTACATGTTGAAGATAAGATCATAAATATTAAAATGTAAAGTATAAACGTAAAACGTCTAACCTGGTGATTAGCACATAAAAGGAGCTCATGTTCTTTTTAAACAAAAGGAGATGTAGATAAAAGATAAATAGGTACTCTTTAGGACTACATTGCCCTTGCTCATGATAAGCACACTTGCTTAGGCATGTCTTACACACACTGTTTGACATGCTCTACACTTCCAGGAGAAGGCAATATCCATTAGTAAAAAAAAAATAAAAATAAAAACACACAAACTCACCCTTTGACAGCACATATCCTCAATTATTTTCTCTGACCAGCCCTCATGAGATCAGACATGACATGTAAAAAACTAAGCAGAAGTAGGGGCTCTTGTTTT
Organism: Vespertilio murinus; assembly: GCA_963924515.1. Classification (NCBI taxonomy): domain Eukaryota; kingdom Metazoa; phylum Chordata; class Mammalia; order Chiroptera; family Vespertilionidae; genus Vespertilio; species Vespertilio murinus. The sequence goes on from OZ004712.1 coordinate 59,790,371, forward strand.
GAAGAAGTACATCTGACCTGAGAACAATAGAAAAATATAATACTCAACAGAAGAATTATGCTACTTAATTGAATTGCAATGACATTGTTTTAAAGGCTGTCCTGGGCAAATAAGTTGGCTTTCATTTCTACTTGCTTTAGTTTGGGCAAGATTATAGATGTAGCTAGAGAAATGATGAAAGGAAAAATTAATGAACATAAATCAAAAATTCTTTTTATGTCTGTACTGATGAACTCTCTTTACTCTCTAATATATTTCCCTGGACCCTGGTCACCTCTGAGGCCTTAATTTGCCCCATCTCGTTGCATATTATACCCTTACACATCTGACTTTGGAGTCCTGGGGTGGCATTATCTAACCCTCCTCCCATCAGCAGAGCTAACACAATTGAGTACGGGTTGAAAAAAAGATAGTTAGGACCCAGTGAAGAAGAATGAGAGAGGAAGAAAGAGATGTGTGTCGCCAGTGGCACTATTTCAAAATAGAACACAATAACATTTAGAGCGTAGGTATCCTAAGGAACTTCACTCTAAAATCAATATGCCAGCTGTGAAATACAGCTCTGCTGCTGGCAGTTTTTTTTCCAAGGAAAAATAATTTAATAGATTTAGCAAAAACAGAAAGCATAGGATTGAATTTATCCCCCGAGAGTGAATGGTTCTCGGGAACAGACTGTAGCAAGGAAATCACTAACTGTCCATTATGCCATGGTTTATACATTAAAGTAAGCATGGTGGGGGCATGGCTAGATGCACCATCTCCTCCAGGATGGTCTGAACTCATCCATAAGAGCCCCGTGTGCTCAGATATACCTGGTATTGAATTCTATCCACCACTATGCCACCCCTACACACACACAGGCACGCACACACGCACGCATGCACATTCATGCACACACGCTCACATTCATACACACACACTCCTTTCTCAGGGTTAATATTAAATGTCACTTCAAATTTTAAAATATTTGCCTAATTCTAAAATGACCAGGCACGTGCATTGGCTTGCTTCAGATACAGGAAATGGTTGCATTTGTTTGTAAGGGTGACTGTATGAATACACGTTCTTACTTTAGATTCCATTAGGGCGCTGCCTTTTAGATCCACCTGGCTGTACTTGAGAAATGCAAGGCTCACACTCATGGACAGAACTGTAACCAGAGGCCGTCTCTCAGAATCTCTGACTTAGGGTAAATGTAAGCTAGCAAGACAGGCAAAAGTTAGCAAAATTCTTACAGAATTAACAACCAGGCTGTCGATACTTCGGAGTGGGGAGACATAGCCCCACCCAAACAATCTAGATAGTATTTCTTTTGTGAATAGACCCTGAGGTAATGCTATTATGATAATAATAATTTTGGACTAGCCCTATGAGACTTTCCCAATATGTTATGCAGGTTATCTTTTTTTAAAATTCAATCCTGCACAGTAAGCACTATTTTTATCCCCCTCCCTGCAATAGAATGTGCAGGCACAATGCTCTCTAAAACCAAAGAATAAAATGATTCTTCTTGTTCCACTAGAAAGACTTGAAGCTAAAAATATTGTATAAATAGCCCAGCTATCATGACCCAGTGGTTGAGCGTCAACCAATGAACCAAGAGGTCAAGGTTCGATTCCTGGTCAGGGCACATGCCCCAGGTGCAGGCTCAATCCCTAGTAGGGGGTGTTCAAGAGGCAACTAATCAAGGATTCTTTCTCATCATTGATGTTTCTATAAACCTCTCTTCCTCCCTTGCTCTCTGAAATCAATAAAAATGTATTTTATAAAAGCATTGTATAAATAATGTAAAGAGATCATGGATGTAATGAGAGAAATGAAAATGTAGATTAGGAACTTAACGAAAATATTTAAAAATTTCCACTAACCATAAATCTGAGGGGGAAAAAACCCAAAGAATTATTTCACAGTGGAAGATAAATACAAAGAGTCATTATTGTCCTACACCACCTCCCATGCAAAAGTAAAGAAAAGGGATAAAACAATAAGTTAGAGATAAAAAAAAAACTGTTTCAAGATCTATTCCTAAAAACTAACTTGAGAGTCACAGATAGTACAGTCTCCCACAGAATATCACTGGATATTTTCATGAATTACTCATGTCCCTATATTTTATTTTTGATGCATTATGACAGCTCTTTAAAAAAAAGTTACATGCAGTTTCCATCTCCCAATAGAGGATTCTAATTCTAATTCATCTCTCATTCTTGACACATGTGCAATAATAAGCTGTGGTAGGTTACTTTCAGCATTCTTCACAAACAAAAAGACACAAGAACAAAAACAACAAAGCCAGAATCATAACTAAAAACCTTAAGGTTTAAGAGTTTGTTCTGAGGCATCCACTCTCCAGTTTGCATCAGGCCTTGCCACCCCCTAAGATTTTACAACCGACAGTTTATATTTCCTTTATGCATCCACCAAGTGCTTACATATCCCATGGGTGAAAGCCATGTTTACTCCTTACAAGAGAGTGGAGGAGAGGAAAAGCCAGAGAGAAATACCGATGTGAGAGAAACACATGGATTGCTTACCTCCTGCAGGAGCAGCAACCAGGGTCCGGGCCTGGAGGAGTGAACCATGAAGGCACATACCTGCCCTGGACCAGAATCGAACCTGGGACGTTCCAGCCTGCTGGCCAATGCACTATCTACTGAGAAAAACTGGCTTGGGCAGGACTTTGATTTTGATCTTTGATTTAAAAAAATAAGTATGTATAGTATATTTTGATATATCTATAAGTAGAAAAATACAGCCATCGACATAGATGCAGATATAGAGATATGTGCAACATATGTGAGGCCATGAGATTTATCATCTCAGGTTACAAATGGTTCAGTGCTATGCTCCTGAAATCATAACCACCTGACCAGTGCTGAGAAAACGGTCTTGAACTTCCTTCACTTTCTAAGGTAGTAGGCACTGAAATATGTACGTGCTAGCCAGTGCCCTTTCAGCAAGGTGTGGGAATTTCACTCATGACAATGACAACCAATTGTCTATCTCATTTTCTACATATTTACTAATGGAAAGGGTCTAACAAAACTTAAATATACAAAAACAGCCCCTCAAAAAAGGGGGGAATAAAAATAACTTCATTTCTACACTTTCCTTCTTTTCCCAACACATAAAATAGAGGAAAAGAAGACATCAGATCAGCCCCATCTGCCTTGTTCATGGAGTAGGGCACAGACCCTGGGCCGCTTGCATGATTTCCAGCCACTGGCGATCATCAGCCCCTGAGTACATTACCTCGCTTCAGGTCGTAGGAAGCCACCTGTGAACACCTATGCCTTTGACCTGATTTGTAGCCGCAGGAATAGCTTCTCAGGCTCATTTATTTCCTCCTGAGAGCTCACAACTGATCGGCCAGCAGAACAGGAGCACCATTTACTGGATTAGAGGCACGATCCACAGAGACCAGTATGCATCCCTGACATCTACTTCGGAAGACTGGCAGTGAGGAGCTGCTGAAAGGGTGGGAGGCCTCAAGCCCATCCACGCTTCTCCCTGGCCTTTCAGCACGCCAGCCGCACAGCAGTGCAGTCCTTTGGGAATTCGTTCATGTTTCCCTGTCAGGACCCATTGCTGACCCAATGGATTATTCTTACCACCGAACACATTAATAATAATAAAAAAAAACATGCAATTCAGCTTTTCTCTATAGAAGACAAATATCCTTGTCTTTTCCTATGAAAGGGAGTATTCTATTTAAAAGAGGTGAAAGATGTTTAAATTTCCTTACAGGTAGCTCCGCCCATATTGCTTCAGGCTGTAACTCAATCTCTGGTTTAAATATCTGCTTTTTTTTTTTTTTTGCTTTTTTTAAAAGGATTTCCACAAACTATCAGTATCTAAATTTCTTTTAAAAAATATATTTTATTGATATTTTACAGAGAGGAAGGGAGAGAGATAGAGAGCAAGAAACGTCGATGAGAGGGAAACATCAACCAGCTGCCTCTTGCACACCCCCTATCGGGGATGTGCCCGAAACCAGTGGACATTCCCTTGACCGGAATCGAACCCAGGACCTTTCAGTCTGCAGACCGACGCTCTACCACTGAGCCAAACTGGTTTCGGCAGTATCTAAATTTCTTTAAATTGTTTTGTTTTGTTTTTCTTTCTTCTACTTCTCTCCAGACCTTTGGCTCTTGCTTTGGCTTTCCTTTTGGTCCTCTGTTTTCGACCCTGCTGGCTCACTTATTCTGTGGCTTCTAAAGTGAGTTGTTGTGTTTTTGTTTTTGTTTTTTTAATCTGCCCCTGACAACGAGAGAAATGAAAAGATCCTTCCCAAGAAGTGTTCCTCTCCAAACACTGGAAAAATTCATGATCACAAACAATTAGCCTTTGTAGTACCAGCATCCATTTATGTAAAGTGTACTTGTTTTTCTGCAGTGACAAGTGGCATGAATACTGAAAAATAAAGGGAGGAATCAACATTAAAATACAGTTTGTGTTTACAGTGACCTTGACTATGAAATTGGAGACTGACAGTTTCTGAAAACAAGGTACCTTACTGATGGCAAAGCAGTATATTATTGTATTATTTCATAAGGCACAGACCTGGAGGATAGAAAGACCTCCCTCTCACCCACCTGTACCGATCTGGAGATGTTCCTTAACAACTCCAATCCTCTGTGAAATAAAAATAATAGTATTCATCTCTCAGGGCCATTAGTGACTTTTCCATGCTAAGTATTTGTATGAAACAACATAACATCTAACTAGTTTAGTAAACAGTAGTAGACTCAAGAAAGAGTATTATAATAATACCTTTAAAAGTAGTAATGCCTAAAACTTATTTGTTTATCTCACCAAAAGGCTAAATTGAGAGACAAAGCTGGGTTATTCTGATTAAAAAAAAAATGAAATGATGGGAGTAAATATGTAAGCAGATGGAGTTATTTGGAAGATATAAGAGGCTCTTCTTTATATAATCAGAATAAGTTATCCTCTGGGACTCTGGGCTCAGATTGATGAAGAATGCTGTTACCTGGTTACAAAGCATGGCCAGGACATTTTGCAACAAATTACTTCAAGATGGGGAGTGTGTTGTTCCACCTCTTTGACTACAATAAATTGAAGAGCTGTATGAACAATAGATTGTAGCAGAAATAACCTTGGGCAAGTTCTAAAGCTTAGGCCTCACGAGATACCGTGGACCCTTCCTCCACCTTCTCAGCATGCTGACCTGAGATGCCATTTAAGGATGTCAGTCTGGCTACCAGGAGACAGAGGATTCCTGGGAACTAAGGGTGTCCTAGGGACATTCAGCACGAACTGCCCAAATTGTAAGAAACCGTTAGCCCAACCATCCCTCAACCGAACTAGTCACATGAACACGCAAGTAAAATCAGCAGAAATCTGCCCAGTCAATCCATGAAATCATATATATATATATATATATATATATATATATATATATATATATTACAGTCAGTGACCGTGATGACCATGATGACCAAATAGCCAGTCACCATGAGGGCGGGTGGGTGGGATGAGGAACAGCAGTGTCTGGGTGGGCAGGGCTGCGAGCAGTGGCGGGTACTGTACATGATTTCACACACTGGGCCTCTAGTGAGATACAGTAGTGTTATTGTTGGAAAACCACTAAATTGTGAGACACGGTTTTTATGTAGTAATAGATAACGAAATCTATGGACAGATTAATTTAGAAATAACTGAGACTTTTGTCAGGAAAGGATCTAAGTAAAGCTGAATATACAGCATCTTTGTCTGAAACATTTTATTAGCAATAGTTTTCCCAGGTATTTTACATTTGTGGTTAGAGGACCCTAACTTGTGGAAATTGTATAACTATAAAATACATAGTTTATCAGAACTTTAAAGTTAAAAAAACTACTTTAATATCTAAGATCTGTGCTTTCATGAAGCCTCTTATTAGAAGTCATTCCATGTATGACAGTAGCAACAAAACCACAGACCTTATTGGCCTTGACAGTTAAATACCAATGTGTCCCTTTGGGATCTATTACAATTCCATTTAAAAACTCCAACTTGCTTATAAGCAGATCACAGTTTAACAGCGGTTTCTCTCTTTTTTAGTTACTGTTGAATGGCCATGAATTTTGTGATTTTTAAAAAATCTTCATATATCTATAGCTATCTCTCTCAGAGAGGAAGGGTGGGGAGGGGGAGGGACAAGAGAGAGAGAGAGAGAGAGAGAGAGATGAATCATCCAGAGCTGATTTCAAAATATCTCCAATCTTCAAATTCCCAGATATAGACTTAGAAAAACAGCCATTCTCAAAAGAGAAATGATCCTGAAATGAGGCTGAATTCTCTAAAGCTGAGCTGTTAAAACTGGCGTGATGATCTGCTCCCTTTCAGCTGTACCAACTCTGTGGTCCTCAAACACATTGTAGTCATCGTGAGGGAGAGGCAGGAAATCAACATAAATTAAGGGAGAATATTCAGTCCGGTTTAAAATATTCATATTAATGATGGCACCAAATGCAGAATATACTTAAAACTCCTATTCCTGTGAAGCAAGGCTTTGGCTATTTTCTAAACCTGGTGTCACTGGATTGACCTTAGTTAAGAATGATTACAGTTTGTTTTTCAAACCGACCAGGTGTCTTCATCAAGATTGATTGTGTTGCCCTAGCTGGTTTGGCTCAGTGGGTAGAGTGTCGGCCTGTGGGCTGAAGGGTACTGGTTTCGATTCCAGCCAGGGGCATATGCCCGGGTTGCGGGCTCAGTCCCCAGTGGGGGTCATGCATGAGGCAGCCGGTCAGTGATTCCCTCTCATTATTGATATTTCTACCTCTCTTTTCCTCTCCCTTCCTTTCTGAAATCATTAAAAATTAAAAAAAAAAAAAGATTGATTGTGTCAAAGTTACTATGAGAGCATTTTTTTAAAAGATGTAAACTGGGGAAAATTCACTTTAGATATAGTTGTAAGAATGTTGACAAGTGCAGAAAGCCTTATCTGTGGCTACAGTCAAGATACAAAAATTTCCTTCACATTGCTCCTTTATAGTTGGCCCTCCCCTGCTCTCAGCCCAGCGAGCGTTGTCTGTTCTGCCTCCCTATAGTTTTCCCTTTGACAGAAGAGGCCGTGAATTTTAATTACACAGCTTTCATCACATGGAGATGATCCGTCTTTAATAAGATAAAACAATACTGTTCACAAGTGCTGAGTTGCCTTCGGAGGAAAAAAATGTTCCTTTGTAGCTCCACCAAGCTGAGATTTTTAGGTTGGAGATGAAAAATCAGTACTGAGGATTATTTTTTTTTAAGATAAGAAAATCCTCTAACTCTGGAATAAGGTATTCTTTTTTAGGGGGAAGGGGGAACAAGAAGGAATTTTTAAAGCTAAAGGAAACAAAGGCCAGGTCAGTGTGTAGGCCAGGTTGAAGTCCTTAGGTCCCCGTGTGGAATCCAATGGCCATGCACATGGGGGTGTAAGGGAGCGCAGCCCCTGAGCAGGTCGCAGGAGCCAGGGGGCCTGGGACCAGAGAGGGCGGCTCCTTTGTCCAGAAGTTTATACATCCCGGCTTCCTGTGCTTGCAGTGGCCGCTGACTGCTTTCGGGTGTGATGGGCGGGCACGCAGGCAGGACCCTCCCAGGTCACTCTGACCTCACTGGGCGTCCATCTCAACTGTCTCTGTCTGTCCCTTCCCCCAGCGATCAGCGGGGAACAGACTTGGAAGGTGTACAATGAAGCTTTTTTGCAAAGCCGTATCAATGGCATGCTTATATTACTTGGTCTCCCCTTTTATTCCTTTTTCTGTTAAATGATAACCAAGGTTATTATAAGAGCATCATCATCATTTCATCTTTAAGCATATTTAAAACAGTTACTAATATGATGATGTATGTCAACTGTACTTGAAAATAAAAAAATGACTTAAAATAATAATAATAAAAGAATTTATTTGATGTCCTTATCTGCTCAGTCAGTTTCTATTGTTATATTCCTGTGGTCATCTAATGATTTGGGTAGATATTCTGCTCAAAAACCTCAAGCCCTGTGTATCTGCTGGGGAACTCACTTAAACAGGAGCTGGTTTTCTGATCTGCCTTGGTGTTAACTACCAGGCTCTCTAGGTTTCCCTGCATGGATGTGGAGTTTATCAAGAATGTTAGCCAAAACCGGTTTGGCTCAATGGTAGAGTGTTGGTCTAAGGACTGAAAGGTCCGGGTTTGATTCGGGGCAAGGGCATGTACCTTGGTTGTGGGAACATCCCCTGTAGGGGGCGTGCAAGAGGCAGCTGGTCGATGATTCTCTACCATCGATGTTTCTAGCTCTCTGTCTCTCTCTCTTCCTCTCTGTAAAATATCAATAAAATATATATTTTAAAAAAAGAATATTTAGATAACTTATGTACGGGCCTCTCATTTCTAAGTGTCATTAAACTTCTGGCGTGGTCTTCCATTTGCCCCAACTGTAACTGCAACTTCTGGCTAGCAGATACTAGGACATGGCTTTCCTCTCCGTTTTCTATAAACTAGAAAATTTTACTGATAATATCACCAGTTTCCACTTCCTGCCCCAAAGAGAGTCCACCCCCTCTGGTAACATGACTGCTGATGGCCAGTTCCATCCCGGTCACACTACCGTATTTGTTCCCTGAAGTGTGTGTGTGTGTGTGGGGGGGGGGGGGGGGGTTAATGAGAACAATAGCAGAAAAGAATGCCACAAACCCTGCCACTGTTACCAACGTTGATTTTTTTAAATAAAATATGATTTTTATCCCAATAATACTTCATTTAAGCCCACCTTGTTTATTAATTCACATCTTTACTCCTGGTGCCTTCTCTAATCCATTTGCTTTCAAACTACAACTTTATTATGCTTTTAAATTTATTAAATTGCCTTCAGTGGCAGAGTTTATGCAAATTTAATAATTAGGAGCATCTTTGAATTCAACACAGGTTATTTAGGGCAATTAAGAATCATCTGGGACAAAGAAAAGGGAGTTGTAATTGGAAAGCAAAGCAGTCTGGCAAGGTGAATTTATCTTGAAGCATCTGAGGCACATCTTTTCTTCCTAATGCAGAGTGAACTAAGAAAACTAATAAATGCATTCCATTGGATGTGTGCATCTGTATATATGTATGTAGTTGCAAGGATTATCAAATAAAACATTGCAAACATTTTGAAAAAAAATCCAAACCCTCCTATATATTAAAACTTGCAAAAACAATAACAATCTCAGAAAAAATTTAACAAAAATAGGGAAATAATTGTGAAAGGTACTTGAGAATACAAAATAGGTTGCAAATGCTTAGCTAAAGTAAAAAATATTAAAAAAAAAAAACACGTTAGTTGCATCAATCGCAATGCTCCTAAACTGACTAAAAACTACAATTGTAGAATCAGATTTTCATAATAGAAATAGAAAATAAATATGAGTGTTTTGGGGGAAAGTGAGTAAGACACATGTGAGTTTAAAATCTCGAGACAGGACATATACAAAAGAAAAGTTTATCAACTTTGCTAGACAGGATTTAGCACAGGATTTGAGAGAAGGGAGCTAGGCCGGCTGGGCCTGATGGAGTCTAGAAGTTACACTGAACCAGCCTTACATCTGGACGTTACATCTCCAGACACGCCAGGGGATAGCTGAGGCCCCACCTAACTCTTAAGGTTCTCACTTCACCCTCTTCCCCTGCAGGAAGGGACACCTCCCCACTTGCCGTGACTATGGTGAGGAGAAGTAAATAGTAATACTTCTATTATCTCTGCCTGGTGCATTCATAGGAGGAGTCAAGATGGCAGCACACAGGGGAAAGGAAAGGACTGGATGTGTAACCTGCAGAAAGGATTGGATGTGAGGAGGGTATGAAACCCAGGGAGATTTGCCCTTGTTTGGGCCTGGCGGCCATGCTGGCTCAAGCTCGAGCAAGCTGCAATCAGGGGCCTGGGTGTGGCAACACAGAGCCGGCCAGCGCACAGGCGGGAGCAGGACTTAGCTACCCTGGACTAAACTTTGGCGTGGACTAGCCTGAACGATGTCCGTTTTGGATGCCCTTTCAATGCCAGGTCATAGCACAGCATCTCTGGAGCCTGGTCCTTCTTCTAGGCTTGGTGGGGACAGGCTGGACATCCACATGGGGATGAAGCTAAGCCACCCCATCATGATAGAGGCACTGGGCACCTGGGGACATCCCTTTGTTTCTACTCCAATAAATGTTACCACTGCACCTCATCCTCCTGTGCATGGGTCCCCAAAATGCTTCTCTCATAACTCCAGAGAACAGGCGTATTTCCATTGGCGAAAAGGTCAATGCATCAATTTTTCAGAGTATGTTTGGCCACAGTTACTTTCAGAATCTTCCAAAGAAACAATATGTTACGGCCTTTTCTGGTAACCAGGCCTTGTACTATTATACGAGTCAGGGTCTATTTCTTCAGTAATAAAAAATTCAAAACAAGATGAAAAATATCTCTGTCTGACTTTGTCCCACACGGTTAGCCTAGAGCAGAGGTTTGCAAACATTTTCTTTCTATAAGGGCCAGATAGAAGTATTTTAGACTTTGCAAGCTAAGAAAAATTGAGCAACTGTTCTCACTTAAAAGCTAATAGTGGTTTCTTTTTAAATTGTACATTATACATTTTAAAATATAAAGTCTATTCTTCACGCGCATGCACTACAAAAAGAGGTGGAAGACTATAGCTTGCTGATTCCTGCTTTAGATATCTTTGAGATATCAATAACAATAAAAGCATAATATGCTAATTAGACCATACAGCTAAAAGACCTTCCTTCTGGACAAACTTCCAGACAAAGCTGTGGGGACAGGGATGTGGCAGAGGTAGTTAGGAGCGATCATGCATGCAGGCAGAGGGCTTAGGAGCAATCAGGCAGGCAGGCGAGTGGTTAGGAGTGATTAGCAAGGCAGGAAGGCTAGCAGTTAGAAGTCAGCAGTCCTAGATTGCAAGAGAAGTGTCCAATTGCTGGTCAGACATCCCCCAAGGGTCTCGGATTGGACGAGGGTGCAGGCTGGGCTGAGGGACACCCCTCCCCCATGCACAAATTTCATACATGGGGCCTCTAGTACTATGGTAATGGATAAGAAAGTCAATATAGTCCTGATGCAAAACAGCAAACCTGTAACATTCTGAATATGAATTGTTTCTGATCTTTTTTTCCAATTAAAGTACAAAATATTATATTCCCCAATCAGTAATTGCCTGCCATTTGTCAGACACTGTGCTAATTTGCTCTGACAAAGATATCCCACCTGACCTGGCAGCTGCAATTGAGGCGAATACTTGATACAATATGTAATTGTTTTACCCTCATCCTCCCAGACCCACCTGACTCCTGCTGGGGCCAGAATGCTATGTTAAATGGAGATATAATTGGAGATAGAATAGGGACTGCCATCTCTGCATGCTTTATATCCTTAAGAATGACACTAATATTCTCCATGCCCCACTTCCCACTGCAATATCCTTTTTAACTTAATGTTTTGGCCAAGGAAGGGGGGATTGTTTCAGAGGTTTCCCTTTGGCCTCCCCATTCATGATGGACACATCCTACAACAGGTCCCAATTGTACATTCCGCAACTGGGTAAATACGCCACCCGTGGACATGCAGACCTCATGGACACTCAAGAAGCTGCACGTAGACCAGAATTCCATCTGTTAGCCGGACTCTGCCTGCTCCCATTCTAACAGGAGGCCAGGATGACACCTTTCCTCTGGGTATCCACTTGCACCCTGTGTCTGATGGTTCTTGAAGTGTTTGACTATTTCCCTTCCTTCGGGTACCCTTTCCCAAGTTAATGGCATTGTCAATCACTTATAACCCTTGGGCTAGTTCAGGTTTCTTTTTCCCGGAGATGAGGCTTCCTCTGCATCCAGTAGGTTCTAGGTGAAAACTACTTCTGGAAAGAAAACTGGGAAGAGGATGCTGGCACTTCGCTGGGATGACCGCCCTTAGGCTCCTATAGCACAAGCTTAGTCAGTGCTTGTTGGCTGGCCATCTCTTTCTTGCCTTGACTACAGTATTCTGTCAACCACATTCACAACTCCCTGCGGCCAGGCCCTTAACTGGCACTCGGGCCCTTCCCTTCTATGCAATAATTGTGTCCAGGAAGCCTTGTCAATTAAGCACAGCTTGGCGCTAGGTTCTGTGTTCTGCTCTCTCGACAATCTTAGTGAGCCTAATTATATCCTGGCCTCTGCTACCATCAGCCCTGGATTAGGAAGAAAAGCCAACAGGGAACATTCAGTGATGCTGAAGCCAGAACCCCACCCACTCCCCTCACCTATTTTCTCCCAACCTTGATTTTCTCAACTCTTGGCAAGCACAACAAACTTCTGCCAATGGATCCATGTAGGTCTATGCCACTAGCTGACTCTCCTCTACAACACCTGCACTGCTTCCAGGCCTGCCTACGAGTAGAATTTCCTGCCTTCAGAGCCACATTCTGAATGGCTCAGAACCGCAGCAGTATTTTTCTTTAGGCTGATGCTAGGATCCCATGTACACCCATTGTAAACCAGGTTTGACCTAGTGTTCTACCTGTGCCACAGGAAATATCTCATGATAACATAGTGTAGGTTGAAGTATTATCAGAAATACAGCCGGTTCAGTACCATAGGAGATGGAGACACATGCTCATGTTTCCCTCTCCCCCTCCACCACTTACAGGACCATCATTATGTTCTTAACACATGATGTTCTCTGGGACTACTCTTGATAGCCAGAACTTGATCGAAAGCCAGGGTCGAACTAGAAAACAGAAACCATTTGAGAATTAAAATAGACTCACTTTAATCTGGGGAATTGGTGGTATACATTATGGATTGAGAAATTAAGCAGGGGACATATGAGTATATCCATCAGTAAGTCCAATTACCTGAACTATCAGTGAATTTACATTTTTATCCATTTTGTTTTGTAGGAATATTATGAAGACTCATTACTTAGATGCTTTTTTAAAATGTGTTTTTATTGTTTTCTGTTTGTTTTTTAGAGAAGGAGACAGATAGAGAGATGGAAACATGGATGCAAGAAAAGCATCAATTAGCTGCCTCCTGCATGCTCTCAACTGAGGATCAAGCCCACAACCCAGGCATGTGCCCTGACCAGGAACTGAACTGGGGACCTCTTGATTCATGGATCAATGCTCAACCACTGAGCCACACTGGCTAGTCCATTAGATCAGTTTTTAAGAGGACTTTGTGATATTTCAAGATTTTATAGATTGTGTGCCTTATCTCATAAAGCAATAACTTAAAAGGGCTGATTTCTAAGGAATGCCTTAGGAAAATATATTTACTTTTGACATCAGGGCTCTTCTTTATAGATATCTAATCCTAATTACTGGTATATATTTTGATTTGAATGAACATTCAAATTTACAGAATTTGACTTTCTCTGACCAAAATGATTCTGAAAAAAACCAGTGTCAGTTGACTAATGAAAAAAAAATTTTTTTACACATTTCAGTTATTTTGCATATTATTTTAAATTCCAACTTAACATCTTATTTACTGGCTATTTGGGCCCTTTTACATTCAAATCTGTTATAACCTATTATTAATGCATATACAGCATACTAGCTAGCAATGGCATCTTGATTAATTGTAATCAGCATGAGCTAATTTTCTTTTGTAAAAGCTGTAACTTCCATACACCTATGCATATTGATCATTAGCACAATGATCCGTGTCACAAGTATCTCCATTTATCATGGCCTCATTTTCATTAATGGCATTAGTAAACACTAATTCACTTCCTCAAGTGCACAGGATGTGAAAGAGCTCTGTAAATAATTTCAAAGGTTTAGGGGAAGGTGAGAAGTATTTTACACCTACTCTAATGGTTACATCATTCAAGTATATCACAATGTGCACTGAATATTTACCAGAAAATGTCAACCTTCACAATTGATTAGCTCCTTCTTAGTGGAACCTGCAAATATGTTATAAATACAGCATATTTGTTCCAAATGTAAACTGATTGCAAAACATATGTGTTATACCTTGAAATAACCCTTTCCAAGCCACAGTGTGAGTAAACCCATATGGAGAATGAAGGTTTTCATAGGAAGTGATTTCTTACCCTTGGTAATCCAAGTGAGTTAAACCATTTCAATGTCTCAGAAATCTGTAGAGACGGAGGCTTCAGCTAAGAGTATTCAATAGAGAATTGCATTTCCTTGCACCACTGGAAAGAAAGGGCGAGAGTCAGAAATATTGTTTATGATGAAAAACAAATTAGGAGCCCACATCTAGGTACACCCCAGAACAATATCATTATATCCCTACCACAGTGCTTACTATTGTGTGATGCACTGTTAAGCAATCCTTGATGAAAACACTTTTCTATGGCAGCCTAAGTACTGGGTGATTCTCTTTGGTCTGATCAAATAATCAAATCAATATTCTCTCCCTTGGGAAACTGATCTTTAGATCATTTCACAACCCACATTCTGTTTGCTAAGACCAGTAACTTTTCCCTCTGGACTTGCCCAGGACCTGGACCCACACGGAGAATTCCCAGCCATAAAAGCCAGTCTAGAGTCCTTTAAAATCTCTGAATCCCTGTCCCTGGATGCTGGTGCCATTTTGGTTTCAATGATCTAATCCTATATAATAAAAGGTTAATATGCAAATTGACCAAATGGTAGACCGACCAGTAGCTATGATGCTCAATGCAGGAGTTGTCCCCTGGTGGTCAGTGCACTCTCCCAGAGGGAGCACCACTGAGCCAGAAGCCCTGAGCTGGGCTCACAGCTGGTGAGCAGAATGGTGGTGATGGGAGTTTCTCCTGACTCCATGGCAGCACTAACCATGTCCAACTGATGGCTTAGGCCCATTCCCTGGGACCAGGCCTATGCCATCATTCAGAGATCCCCTGAGGGTTCCTGGACTACAAGAAGGCACAGGCAAGGCTGAGGAACCACTCCCCCCCCCCCCGCATCCTGAGTGCACAAATTTTATGCACTGGTGCATTTATAATTCTTTACCACTTTCAGCCTCATGCATACCTCCTTTGGCAACACTAACAGATACCAACAGGTAGCATAGTTACAGAGAAAGGCTTTAAGATGAATATGTTCAATGCATTCACTTTTGCAGACATCTTTATTTTAGCCGTGTTCCATCTACAATATTTATGGAAATTTAATTCATGGTCCACTACACCCAGAAATTGCTTAAATGCCACAACTGGCCTGACAGAATCCAAGATAGGCACAGCAGAAATGGCAAAGGAAAACATGTGATACATGAAGCGACATGATGGATGAGTGGCTAGAAAAGTCTCTATAGCCTCCCGTCTCAGATGGCATTGTTAAAGGCAGTGCTGGCAGTAGGAAAACATTTTCTTTACAGGTTCTTAAATCTGTTCCAAGGTTACTTTTATTAATTTAAAAGAATAAGACTAATAAGTAAACTTTTAATCCCCACTGTTTCCATCCATGTATCCGTCGTGTACTGTACTGGACAGGCTATGTAGAAAGAGAACTAATTCCCTGGCCACCAGAAGCTGACTAAGTGCAACTACTACAGCATGTTCTCAAATAAGTTCTTTTCATTCAATGCCATTTTGTTCTAATGTTTATGAGATGCTACAGAAATCTAACTCTTCTTTACGTGATTAGCCTAATCTGTAAAATTGGTTTTGTTAGACAACGTTCTGCTGAAGTATAGAAATTATTAAGGACATTGAGGACTGACTTACATGAATTTGAGCAAGTCACCTGCCATTGACTATTATACTCACTTTATGGGTATGTTATAAGGATCGCATGAGTAAATATAGGTGAGGGCCTTAAGAAATGCCTAGAATATAAGAACACTGAGTGTTACACACATTACAACTTCCTCCTCTATGACATTGAGAAATTCCATGATTGAGGTTTGCTTGTGATCATCAGAAGAAAGGGAGACCTGTGATGGTGAATCCATCTGTGTACATAAAGCATTAGTGCTGCTAAGCACTCAGCTGCGTCATTACTTTAATGGGTTTTGAGGTCACTTATTTTATTTTATTGCATTTATCAATCATTTGCTACAATAACATGATAAATGTAACATACGATGTGTATGTTCTGGAGAGAGAAACATTACATACACCAGTTTTTTGTTTGTTTTTAATCCTCACACAAGGATGTTTTTTTACTGATTTTAGAAAGAGAGAAACGTCGATGTAAGAGAGAAACATCAATCAGTTGCCCCCTGCACAAGGCACGGACCAGGGATTGAACCTGCAACCTAGGTATGGGCCGTGACTGGGAATTGCACTGGCACTCTTTTGTTGCACAGGATGATGCTCAACTAACTGAGCTACCTGGCTGGGGCCGTATAGCAGGTTTTTAAACAGTGGCCTTATAGGATCTGCTTGGGATTTTTTACATAGCATCTAATTTAATTCTCACAATTGTCTGAGATAGGTACCATTAGTAATGTGTTTCATAATGTAACTCTCTGATTCATAAAAACAAACTTTATTTTAAAATATTTTTTTATTGATTTTTTTTTTCAGAGAGGAAAGTAGAGGGATAGAGAGCTAGAAACATCGATGAAAGAGAAACATTGACCAGTTGCCTCCTGCACATCCCTGTGCCCACAACCAAGGTACCTGTCCTTGACTGGAATCGAACCTGGGACCTTTCAACTCTACCACTGCTCAAGTTTGCCACATTTACAGCCTCACTTAAAACACACACATAGCTTTTAATCCTCATTGAGCCAGAATTTGATTAAATTGAGCATTTTAAATGTTTTTATTTTTAATTATTTGCTTTTTCTAGTGGCTCATAAAGCATGTGACACTGATAGTACAAATAATACCCTCTTCCCCCAGACACAAACCTAGAACCTATGAATAAGTTATTTCATATGTTAAAGGGACTCTGCAGATGTGGTTACGGGGGGGAGGGGTATCCTAGAAGACCTTCATTGGTCCAGTGTAATCTCAAAGGGTCTCATAAGGGGGAGGCAGGAGAATAAAAATTAAAGAGAGAATATATAAGGACAGAAGCAAATGCCAGAGAGGAGAGAAGATGCTATGGTGCTGGCTTTCAGGATGGAAGAAGGGCCCATGAGCCTAGGAGTACAGACAACCTCCAGAAGCTGGGAAAGAGAAGGAAACGGGCTTTCCTCTAGAGCTTCCGAAAAGAATGCAGTCCTGCAAATCCAGTCTAGACTTCTGGCTTCCAAAGTGTAAGATAAAAACTTTGCAATGGTGAAAGCCACAGGTTTGTGGTGATATGTTATAGCAGCAACAGGAAACTAGTACAGACATACATTAGCATTGCCATCTCAAGGAATCGTATTTTGCAGTGATTATTAAGATTATAATATTTCTTCTAAATCTAAGATTTCCTTATTTCCTTAAAAATGGTAGAACTGAAATTCCAAAAGAATTCTAAAGATTACTAGCAAGATAAAGACTAAAAATAAATTGTCAAAATATATAAAAGTGTGTGTGTGTGTGTGTGCGTCATGAAATTCATCAGGACAGGTAGCACATGTACCACCATTTCCTTAAAAGGTATGATCACTAGTCATATTTTCTTACTTTGATGTACTCTATAGAAGCAGCTACTACTATACAAATTTTGATTAATGCATTATGAAATTAGAATACTATGATAAAATTGAGACTCTAAGAGAGCACATTATATTTATCACAGTATGTAATAATATACACAATAATAATTATACTCATACTAACAGTACTTCAAATAAATAATGAGTACATGCTTCATTACAGTGGTTTTTACATAGTATCTCATTTGATTCTCACAATGGTCTGAGATAGGTACCATTGGTGGCTTTTATAAAAGAAGTAACCAAAGCAGAACAACTTGTCTAAAGTCAAATTCACGTAGATTTCGAATGTCCTTGACACAAAGATGAAAATTTAACTATCACAAGTATGTTCGTAGGCTGTTTTATTTCTGAAAAACTATTAACACATCTAACCCTTAACCAAAACTAAAATCTTTTCATTTTAAATTCTCCTTTCTTAAAGTAAAGGATTCAATGAGTATTTAGCTCGTCTATGCTAAATACTTGTCTATTTTATTTATTTTTAAATATATTTCATTGATTTTTACAGAGAGGAAAAGAGAGGGATAGAGAGTTAGAAACTTTAATGAGAGAGAAACATCGATCAGCTGCTCAAGTTTGCCACATTTTTGACCGGAATTGAACCTGGGACCTTTCAGTGCACTGAGCCAAACCAGTTTCGGCAATACTTGTCTATTTTAAATATCTCTTTCATTCCTAATGACAAAACTTGATTTTAATTTAGCAAAACATGTCATGTTCCTTTTTGCCAGTAAAGCACAAATAAAGATGGTAGAGATTGGGATTGACATTGCCTGGGGGCAAGAGAGGCAAACAAGTTGATTAAGCATGCTTCTGAAGTAAAAACACACAAACTTAATATGTCTGAGACAAACTTTCACTGAGTCACAGTAGCGTGCTGTTATTTTATGACTGAGTTCCTACATGACTTGTTATCGAAGCCATCTGTGTTATGATTGAGGGGAAACACACCAGATTACAGTAATGGGGGCCCTCCCCTGAGCACCACCTCCCGATGGCTCCTACTCCCGCTCTGCCTGTTTCTCAGCTGTATCCAGAGAGGCCGCCACGCAGCCCATCCCCACAGGGATTTGGCATCTCCTGGTACTGGGGTGGCAGCCCAGCCAGCCATAGATTTCCAGTGATTCTGTTTGTATGACAATAGGCAAAAAAGGTGTAAAATACCAGTTCTCCCCCATCACTGCATTAACTAACATAAACCACTTCCGTCATGAACCTCATCTAATCCGTTCGCCCGTTTGAGGCAGCATTATTATTATTTTTTTATAAAGGGCAGCCCAAGATTTCTTGGATATTTAATGTTTCCCAAAAGCCCCAGGGAAAGACTGCTGAGACGCTTGGCATTCCTTTAAATGCCATAAAGCAACTTGGTGGTTCTAATTACCTTATCGTGTCAGTATTTAATATTTGTGCTGGCTTTTAGTCACTGCTCATAGAAACAGGGAGCATGACGAGTAAATAGCAACTAGGAAGAGCTAATTTTAGCACACTCATGAAGACAATGAGGTTCCTATCCAGGTTTGCATATGACAGCTTAAGAAACCTATGATTGTGCTTCTTCATGGCTGGAGAGGGCGTGGCGGCTGAATCTGAGTTGCCAATGCCAAATATCAAACAGTTAGTTTTAAAAGTAACCGTGAAAGCAGCTACACCGTGCAATTTATCCATGGGTTCTAGAAGGGTGGACAGAATTGAGTCAAGCTATTTTATAATCTTTAAAATGAAAAGTGCAATGAGTGTCCTACTTCATTGGCCAGTGAATCCTATTCCCACAAACACTCAAACCTGTGTTTGGCTCTATACTACTGAAGCCACCCTGCCATTCTGTGATTAGTGGTAGAATTTCATATAGTATCAGTAATCCTGCACATGAATATGTGTGCCAGTAGCTTGCTGCCACCCTCCAGTAACTCTCTCCGCTCCCCCCACCCCCACCTCATAGCTTGTTGCCCTGACCCCTCCTGTATCTCTCTGCTGCCTGCTTGTAGCTTGCTGCCCCATCCTCCTGCTGATCCGTGATCCAGACATTATGTGGCCAGTCTTTGCACTTAAGGACCATTTGCACATTACGTCTTTATTATATGGTCACACTGCCTATAGCAGCTTGTGTAGATGGCCCCAATTCTTAAGCCATCCCTTTATCTTTATCCTGTCTCAGGTGACTTTGAAGTCCCCCTCAGTAAGTGGGTGGAATATACTTTCCCCGAATCTTGACTTTGGGTTCAACTATGTGACTTGCTGGGCTAATGGAATGTTATGAGGTAGCAAACCTGTGTATGTCACTGTGCTGTGTCCCTGGCAATTCTGACATCTTCCTAAGAACTTCTCCAGACAACTCAGAACACACGAAGAAGTCACTGGACCCCAGACTTCACAGGAAGCCCA
The DNA here is from genome assembly GCA_963924515.1 of Vespertilio murinus. NCBI lineage: Eukaryota > Metazoa > Chordata > Mammalia > Chiroptera > Vespertilionidae > Vespertilio > Vespertilio murinus. The sequence continues at coordinate 59,810,306 of OZ004712.1, forward strand.
GCCAGATCCATTTCTTGAAGCCCAGTCATCTCACCATGTCCAGCTAACCTCTGCCAAACCACAAAGTCATGAGCAAAATGAATTAATGTAACTAAGTTTTTGTAGTTTCCATTGGGACATTCATTACTGTGGCAATGGATAATTGATACACTGCCTTTACATAATTTATTATCTGAGCAGTTATAATATTAATATCTAGTTTGCACTTCTTATGTATTTCTTGATTAAATGGATGAATGAACTAAAATATCAAATGCAATTTCCAGAATATTAGTGCATGTATTTTTCTAGAATAAAATATTTAATTATGATTTAACAGTAACATTAAGAATATTAAATTTTTTGACTTTTATCTGTTCTGTTTCAATTATTAAAGGCAATTTACATTCACAACTATGTGTCTTTTTAAATCCTATAAATTTGTATAGTCAAATGCTGTATTGAAAGTTTACTTCAATTATTTTTGTCCTGCTGTTGTTTAATTATCCATTTGATTTTCATGTAGTTTCATTGGTTCCTTTCTGTATCTGATTTTATGATATGCATTTGGGGTCCTACTAAAGAAACCCCTCGCTGAGCTCACAGGGCGTTGTCCTGTATTACCTTCCAGAAGGTATCCTGATTTTCTTTCACAGCTTCATCAGCAATCCTCTTAAAGTAGCCGAAGCCGGTTTGGCTCAGTGGATAGAGCCTCGGCCTGTGGACTGAAAGGTCCCAGGTTCGATTCCAGACAAAGGCATGTACCTCGGTTGATGGCATATCCCCAGTAGGGATTGTGCAAGAGGCAGCTGATCGATGTTTCTCTCTCATCGATGTTTCTAACTCTCTATCCCTCCCTCTTCCTCTCTGTGAAAAATCAATCAAATATATTTTTTAAAAACCCAATCCTCTTAAAGTAGATTTAGGAGAACAGTTTTAGATAGGGGTCAAGTTAAATGTGTGTTTTCAAATAGCTCCCCACCACTTATTTTAAAACCCTTATATCCCACTGCTCAGAAATGTCACCTCTGCTCTACACTGCTGTCTTTACAGATAAGCTTCTAGTTTGCAATTCTCTATGCTTTTTCCGGATATATTTGCTTATATTTGAGTCAGTAAGACTTTTAATTTTTGTATATTTCTGATTTATTTTCATACAGCTATTTTCAGGAAACAGGGAATATTCATTGTGAAGAATTGCTAACAAATACTAAAAGGAACGGGCAGGGTTCCAAGTTGTCCAGAGATAACGAACGTGGAAAGCAGCGCCACGTTCAGGCTAAAGCGGTGTGGGAAAGGGAGGCAACAGGAAAACACGGCAGGGTGGACATCGACCACTGCTGGCCCCGCTGCTGCCTGGGTGCCCTGCACCCCAGCCCCTTAGCTGTTGTTGGAGGAAAAGAAAATTAAAACCAACAACAGCCAGGCAGGGAAGCGCCTTCTCCTGCTCTGGCCTTGCGGTATCGTTTCAGCGCCCAAGTCTCACGGAAGTCTAGTAGTGGGCCAGCTGGCAAAGGAGAGATTTTTAAAGGCTGCAGTTCAGTAACATAAAAAAGATGGATGACTTTGGAGTAAAAGACAAAATAATTGGTGACACAGTCCTAGAGCTGGAAGAGTAATTCCTCCAAACCATGTCTTTCAAGTTTGTTTTGGGATGGATTTGGACGTTCACAGTTTCATATACATTGTTCATGTCTGCTCATTTTTACAAAGCTTTTAAATTTCAATTGGCATCTCTGAAAATGTTGATCAGTTTAGAGGGAATTGACATGTTTACAAACTGAATCTTCTAATTAATGAACATGATATTCCCTCCTTTGCTTATCTTTGATATCTTCAAATTACGTATTTTATATATAAATACATTTTATCTTTTGTTAGATTTGTAATTATATATATTTTTTAATCTCATCCGAGGACATACTCACTGATTTTAGAGAGAAGGAAAAGAGAGAGAGGGAAACATCAATGGGAGAGAGAACATTGATTGCTTGTCTTCTACGGGTGCCCCAATAGGGGATTGAACCCACAACCTTTTGGTGCATGGGACAATGCTCCAAGCAAGCTACAATGGCCAGGGCTATTCTTAATTATTTTAATGAAAATATTTTATAATTAAAATCTGAGACTGTTTTCTATATCCAGAAACACAACTTAATGTGCAAGATATTTCATCAGCTTTCTAGTTTATCTGAAGACTTTCTGTCCTTTTCCAAGTCCTCATCCATATCAACTAGAGATGATGGCTTGTCTATTCTTCCTTTCTGTTTACAAATTATAATTACATATTTGTCTTGCTCTATTGCACAGGCTAGAAATTATAGTGTTAAATGTGGGTGATGACATTAGATACCCTGTGTCTCTTTTCTCATCTCAGTTTTCAACATTTGAAAATGTTTATAATTGTACCTCTTATCAGATTAACCAATTTCCTTTCTACTCCAGATTTGCTAAACTTTTATTCCAAATAGTTCTGAATATGATTAGTTTTCTCTGTTTATTTAAGTAGTGATATCTTTCATTATTTAATACAGTGATAAAACTGATTTACTTTCAAATATTAAATAAGCTTGTATTCCTGGAATACATCCAACCTGATAGCAATTATTCATCTTATATATAAATTAGAGACCCAGTGCATAAAATTCATGCATGGGAGGCGGGGGCTTCCCTTCAGCCCAGCCTGCACCCTGTCCAATCCGGGCCCCATCGGGGGATGACCGACTGCCAGTTTAGGCCTGATCCTAAACAGGCAGTCAGACATCCCTCTCACAACCCTGAACTGCTGGCTCCTAATCACTCACCTGCCTGCCTTCCTGGTCACCTCTAACTCCCGCCCTCCCCAACTGCTGGCCTGATCACCCCTCACTACCTCTGCATGCCAGCCTGATTTCCCTAGTTGCCCCCGCTGTTGGCCAGGTCATCTCCTACTGCACCCTCCCTGCCGACCTGGTGGTTGCTCCTAACTGCCCCCCACACTGGCCTGGTCACCCTTACTGCCACCCCTGCTGGCCTGGTTGCCTCAAGCAGCCTGCTTGTTCAGTCATTTGGTCGTCCCTCACTAACCCCCCTACTGGCCTAGTCATAGGTAGCCATCTTGTGAGGGCATGAGGATTAATTTGCACATTACCTCTTTATTATATAAGATAGGTACAATTTACCAAAAAAATAATAATTTAAAATCTAAAATTGAATGATTAGCTTGTCACTTGGTGTTTTTATATTAACTTAATTTTATTGAGATTAATACATAATAAAGTGCTGGGTTCTTAATTTTAGAATCTAATAAACTCTGACAAATGAATATAATCAAAATACCAAGCAAGATTTAAAATGTTTCTTTGTGGATCTTTCATTATAATGTTCCCCATTGCTCCCTGAAATAATCCCTATTTTTTTATCCAATAACTCCATTTTTTCTGTTATTGATCTCTATGTTAACAGAATAATACTTTTATATCTGCCTTTTTTACACAGCATTCATTTTTAATAGTGTTGTATGTTATACACATTAATCAATCATTCTATTTTATTACTGAATGGCTTCTGAGACAATGAATGTGACAATATCTGTTCACTCATTCTTTGTAGGGTTGGTTGTCTACCTACCAAATTATCTGTTTACTGCATTATGAATGAAATATGAATGAATATTACTGTCTTTTGTGAAAATATTTTTAATTTTAAGCGATATGTCACCAACTGTTAGTGGGATATTTTACCATAAGAAAGTTATATATCTACATTTATTAAAAAATACAATAAAAACTTTATATCTCTTAAAGTTGAGAGTAGCATTTTATTCTACCAACTGCAATGTATGATATACATTTACTTTATAGCTTCTCTAGTACTTAGTATCAGTCTTGTTATTTTTTATGTTTGCTACACTATACTTTTACTTATTTATTTTTATTTTTAAATTTATTTTTATTGTGAAAGTATTACAGATGTCCCATTGGTTTGCTTGTTTTCCCATTGACTCCTTCCCACCTTGCCCCTCCCAGTCCTTTACCACCCTATTATCTCTGTCTAAAGGCTATGCATATAAGTTCCCCCATTAGTCACTCCCCACTCATCCACCCCTGCCTTCCCTCTGAAATCTGTCCGTCTGTTCCATGCTTCTATGTCCCTGGATATATTTCGTTCATCAGTTCATTGTATTCATTTGATTCCACATATGAGTGAGACCACGTGATATTCATCTTTCTCTGGCTGACTTTTTTCTCTTAGCATAATACCCTCTAGGTACATCCAAGATGATGCAAATAGTAAGAGTTCATCTGCTTATAGGCACTTGGGCTATTTCCAGGTCTTAGCTATTATAACTTGTGCTGCTATGAACATAGGGGTTCATACATTCTTTCTGATTGGTGTTTCTGGTTTTTTTTGTTTGTTTGTTTGTTTGTTTGTTTTTTAGGATATAAGTATTTCTAGAAGTGGGATCACTGAGTCAAATGAGAGATCTATTTTTAATTTGGGGGAAAATTAATGCATCATACTATTCTCCACAGTGGCTACACCAGTCTGCATTCCCACCAGCAGTGTCTTAGGGTTCTCTTTTCTTTACATCCTAGCCAACACTTGTCATTTGTTGATTTTGAAACGTGAAAATAGGACTGGAATGCACTGAATTCCTGGGTTCTTGTCTTGATGGTGTTAAAGAATGAAACCGGGGATGAAAGGTGTTAGGTGAAAAATATAGAAGCTTTATTGCAAGCAGAAGCTTTATTGTAAGCAGACACTACCTCTAAAACCTAATTCTAAATTCTAAGCCCAAGACTCTGTTCCTCCTGGATGGACAGAGAGGTCCCTGAGAACGGTGACTGCTGCTCTCTCAGTCCTGAGGCATTGAATAGGCTGCAGTTCTTTGTCTGAACCTAACCCCTTCTTACTGGTCATTCTGCTAAATAGAATTAGTTTTTAAAGCTCAAAGTCCACGTGGTGCCCTCTACCTTCTCTCCCCCTTATCTGGTTGGTTGTTGATTTATCTTATTGCTCTCCCAGTTGTGTTGGCAGAGAAAGTCTCATTTTATGGCCCTTCCAGCTACTCAGGTCAGAGCTACTTTGGGTCTAACTTATGGTCACTTTAATTGCTCAGGCCTGAGATACCTTTTTGGTTTATGGCTGTCTTTATTTGCACAGGCCAGATGTATTTCCAATTGCCTATTCCATTTCTCTACTCTCTGTACGGGTAAGATAAACACCCTGGTGTCTTCAAGTCTCCATTATATATTCCTTTCCTATATACCCCTTTCATTCCTAATCTAAACCTGCCTAATTAAGCTGGCCAGCTAACCCTTTCAATTTGTTGATGATAGCCATTCTGACAAGTGTGAGGTGATACCTCATGGTCATTTTAATTTGCATCTCAGATGATTCCTGACTTTGAGCATTTTTTCATATGTCGCTTGGCCATCTGTATGTCCACTTTGAAGAAATGTCTATTAGGTCATTTAGTCTTTTTAATTTTAGCCAATCTAGAGGTTGTGTAGTGCCTTTTCATTTTGGTTTTCATTTGCACTTTTCTGATAGCTAAATGATGTTGAGCATCATTTTATATTCATGTACATCCATATGTTCTCATTGAAATTACATGGCCAAGCCATGTAATTGAACCATTTTTATTATTATTGATTTGCAAAAGTATATTTTGTATTCTTAATTTGATTTTTTTCAAATATATTTTAAACATTTTCTCCCAGTCTGTGACTTGATTTCTGATTTCTTAAAATGCATCTTTTGATGAAAAAACAACTTAAACATTTTATGAAGTCTAGGTAATCTTTTATTTTACTTTAAGTACTTTCTTTTTCTTCAATCTACACATCTTTACTCCACAATCACAAAGATATTCTCATATTTTTTCTTCTAAGAGCTTTAATGTTTTCTCTTTTATATAATTTGATGTTTTGGTGTTTGTTTGTTTGTTTTTTGCTTGAAGTTCTTTGAGCTTTTTTTGGGTCTGTGCGTTTATAATTTTAATCAAATTTACTTAATCTGTGATGAATACTTCAAATAATTACAGTGGTTCAGAGAAAGTGAGAAAGAGACAACTAATCAGTTAACAGCTGTGGGTTGAAGCTAATAAAAGACCACTCATCTTCCAGAATGCATGCTGAAACTGTCAGCCAACTCTCAAGAAGCTATCTAAAAACATCACCCACCACCAGGTGGCTCCGCATCCTGCTTATGGGCGACCTTTATGGACTGTTGTCCACAACTGATCACTTTTAGAATTTTCCATTTAGTATTTTTGCATCATAGTGGGCTGCAGATAACTGAAGTCACAGAAAGCAAACCCACAGGTAGGGGTAACTACTACAGCTGTTTAATCCAAGTTCACCCTCTTCTGTTGTTCAGGAATGTGCAATTTCTATAATGGCAGCTTTAAAATAATTGTCCTTTCTGATTTTGTGATTCTTTTCCTCTTTCTCTTTCTTCTTTTTCTCTAGAAGACTTAGTTGATCCTTGCTTCCTTCCCTTATACTCACCACCAACCAGCTGAGGAATTCCTCTGAAGTTCCCTCCATTTTGTCCCATAAGTGACAAACCTCTTAAGATTACTTCAACTGACTCTGATTTTATTTTATTTTATTGTTGCTAGTATTACAGATGTCCCCCAATGGTGCCACTCTTTATCCCGCTCCTCCTAGCCCTGCTCTAACCTCATTCCCAATAGTTCCTGTTTAGAGTCTAATTTGCTCTTCCTGATGACATATTTATATCTTTCCTAACAACATTTTGTACTTATAACTCTCTCCCACAAGTTTTATTACATGTAAATTAAAGTGTGTGTGTGTGTGTGTGTGTGTGTGTGTGTGTGTGTGTGTGTGTTTGAGAGAGACAGAATATTAGCTCTCCTAGAATGGATTATATGAGCTTTTATTTTTTTAATGTGTTCATCTCTATGATTATTGGATTATGTGAAAAAAGACTTGGATTTAGGGAGCATCCGTTTTCCTTCACAAACAGAATTCTCCAAAACTTACTTTTTTATTTTATTTTATTTTATTTTATTTTGGTTAATATTTACGCAAGGATATTTTCCCATTGATTTTTAGAAAGAGTGAAAGGGAGAGAGTGGGGGAGTGAGAGAAACACCAGTCTGAGAGAGACACATTGGTTGGTTGCCTCCCACACATGCCCCAAAAGATCTAGAGATCAAACCTGCAACTCACATAGACCCAATGGCCGGGAATCAACCCCGAGACCCTTCAGTGTGTGGGCTGACACTCTAACCACTTAGAAGTACTGGCCAGGTCTCCAAAACTGACTTTTAAGTGAAATAGAGTAAGCTAAAGCAAAAAGGAGTAAAATAGAACTTACATATAAAGTGTTTGCAATGTGTATATGTTTGCAGGTACATGACTAGATATATATTTATATGTATTATATAATCTTTATTTACTGAATGTTGGTATGTATTCTCTTATTGTAGGGTGTTGTTTAAACAAAGAAAAAAGTAAAAAAGATAAAAGCACTGCACTAGAATATGTTTGGTTGTTGTTTTTTTGCCAAACAAAACACAAGGAAATAATTTCTAGTGGAGTAAAGTGAAAAGACAAACATTGGAAGAAGTTTGGGCACACAGCAGAGAGAAGCATTTTGCATTTACAATGAGAAGCATGCTGGGTAACACATTAAAGGAGTCATCTTTCTTTAGGCTAGAGCTTGAATATCAAACCCAACTAAATTTAATCTTCATAAATATTTGAGAGAGAGCAAGACCAACAAATAAAAACAATGGTCTTGGATTATATGTTCAAGTTACAATATGTTACTTAAGTTGTCTCATTTTTAGCTTAAGAACTGAATTTCTGGCCCTAGCTGGTTTGGCTCAGTGGATAGAGAATCAGCCTGAAGAATAAAGGGTCCCAAATTTGATCCCATCAAGGGCACATACCCTAGTTTCTGGCTCAATCCCCAGATAGAGGCATGCAAGAGGCATCCTATCAATGATTTTCTCTCATCATTGTTGTGTGTCTCTCTATTTCTCCATTCTTCTCTGAAATCAATAAATTATATATTTTTAAAAGAGCTGAATTTCTTTGTTCATATAACAGACTTGACAAAAAAGTTCTTTACATGTCTTGAAACCTTCCAAATGTAAAGCTTCCCTTGCTATATTTTTATAAAAATGTTCTTTTTATTTGATTCTATGATCCTAAAGAAAGCAATTAACTTGCACACTTGAAGGCATTGAAATTATACAAGCACCCATAAAAAGAGCAATTCGTATAGTTAGGAACCATACAAAGTGACTTTATATTTTATTTTTTATTTTTTATCTTCACCCAAGGATATGTTTACTGATTTGAGAGAGAGAGAGAGAGAGAGAGAGAGAGAGAGATCAATCGGTTGCCTCATGCACTCTATTGGACTGAGGTTTGGACCGGCAACCTTTCAGTGTATGGAACAACACTCCAACCAACTGAACCACCCAGCCATGGCCGTTACAATTTTATTTTTTAGAACCTAAAAGCAGTGTACAACATAGAACTTCAAAGATTAAGTTTCCTAGTTAGACCTCTTGGATTCCCAATCCATAGATAAATGTTTTCTGTTGCTTCATATTATAACCTGCCATCTTATGGAAGTTAATATGCAAGTATACATTTTTGAAAAATCATTCACTAGTTGAGAAAATTATCTCACCATTTCATCATATTATTTAAGGAGACTGTGAGATTATGATCCAATAAATGAGTTAAATTATAATGTAAACTACAATTCTTAAGCTTTCTGCATGCTCCATGTACTATATTACACATTAATAATCTGTCCTCATTTAATCCCTATAACAAAACACTGATCATTGTCCCGATTATACATGGGAAGAAACTGAGATTGCAGGATGTTAAATAGTTTCCCCAGAAGTACACAGCTTGGGAGATGAAGACAAGCTCAGTTGCAGCCTTCCTGCTCTGCCCATTGTTCAGACTAGCCCTCATCCCATCCCTCATCACCCAAACTGTGGCCACTGTTTGTTCCTTTCAGGGGATGAGCCCCCAATTTCATTATCACCCTCTACTAGTGAATTTTCAGAAATGAATTTCTTGCACAGACTAAATCCTACCTGTTCATTTTAAGTATATCCATTGCCTTTAATGAACTAGTGGTTCATCATTTAAGATCCATGCATCTTGAGCATAAATGCAGCCATACATAGAAACATAATTTTTGGGTGAAAAGTGGTAGCTGTGCCAGAGTGATTGTTCCTTCAGCAATCATTGGTATGACTGTGATGATCTACGGCTTTGCACTACTCTCTTGTGGCACCTAAGTGCTCCCTTGTTGCCAAAAAAAAAAAAAAACCAAAAAACAAAAAACAAGCAGATTGTCAAATGACAGCAGGGAGGGGAAGGAGACCTGGGGGGAGATAAGAGAACAACCAAAGGACTGGTATGCAAGCATATAAGTACAACCAACGAACACAGAACTCTGGGGAGGGAGGGCATGAATGGGAGGGGGAGGGCAATGGTAAGCTATGTACACAAATAATACCTTAATAAATTTTTTAAAAAAGTTTTCAAAATCAAATAAGAGCTGTAACTGAGAAGTTAAGGGGACAGTAGCCAATACACTTCTGAGTTCAGTGTCCCTGTTCCTGGGAGACACATCACAAAATGGCTGTATAGAGAAATATTCAAGAAACTTAAGGTACCACAAGAAGAAAACTTAAACCACATTAAGGCATGAAGTCAAACTGCTGAAAACCGTACTAAAGAAAGAAATATTATTGCACCCAAGTTTTTTAAAAAATCATTAAAAACAGGGAAATTACAATTGGAATAATAATTTCTTATATGAGACAATGGGAACTGACTAATTTGGGAACTGAACCCATAGCCTTTATCCTCTACCCTGTGTTCTAACCAAGTAATCAGCTGATCAGTCCCAGGCAAATATCCCTCAGATATCTACATTTGTCTTAAAGTTGCTCTATTCTGTTCTCATAGTGAATTAAAGATACAAAATCTGAAATGGAGTAAGTTGTGTGGGAGAGGCTAGCAGATACAATGGTCTCAATGAATCTGTAAAAGGATACAATATTTTTTTCATGATTCTGTGTTTATATTTCATTATTTTTATGAGTCTAATGAAGTAGTGTTCCTTTTGTTTCAATGATGCGGAAACCAAAAATACAAAAAGGTAAAACAAACAAACAAACAAACAAAAGAACTTGTCAATAGGATAAACAGAGAGCATTGTAGAAAAGTTAAGTATATTAATCCTAGAACATTCAGAAAATATAGAATGTCTCCAGAAATAATATTTAAAATACTCAATTCTATTCCCCAGAAGTAATAATTTGCCTGCTTTTCTCCAAAATTCTTTAAAACATAATTGAGATGAATTTCTGTATCTGCAAGATAATACAATTCTAACATTATAATATAAACTAGAGGCCTGGTGCATGAAAATTCTTGCACTTGGCAGGGGGTACCCTCTCAAAATCTGAGACCCTTTGCATAGGGTAACTGGCCTGAGATCAGGACCTATCAGGGCTTTCCTTCCCCTGGCTGCAGGCAGCTGGCCCCACCCCCGCCACTGCCTCTGCTTGCTATTTGTGCAGCGCTGCACCTCACCAATCCCTGCCACTGGTGGCCTCGCTCTGCAGGAGACAGCCTGGGGTGTGATGGCTTGGCTGGCCTGGGCCTCCCTTTGCAGGTCTATCGCTGGCCAGCAGCACACCTGCCACAGAGTTGCTTGGGTGGCCTGGGCCTCCCTCTTTCTTTGCTGGGGGGGCGGGGGGTGGGGCCAGCCCAGCAAGGGGACCATGTGGTTCTGGTCTCTGGTCACTGGCAGCTGGCCTTTTATTATACAGGATGAGAGTTCATGATATTCAAAGAATGTTTCTCACATAATACATTTTCATTTAATTTTAAAGCAAATATTTATCCCTCCATATCCAAGCACATGTTTTCATGTTTTGTACAATTACTATACTTCATTGCAGTAAGTAGCTTTTGAAATTAAAATAATAATAATAATAATAATAATAATATTTCTTATAAATTGAAAGAAGTTAATTTAACCCCAAGTATCCACAATTCCAGGTCCATTAAGCTTAATTATTATGCTGTTCTTTCCTCTGACTAAACTGTACCCTGAAGATATTATTCATGATCCTTGGAGTAGCAGCAAACAAGACTAACATTACCAATGATGTGTATGTGAGGGATGGCCAAAATCAACAGGAAGTGATTTGCTTTTACAGAAGTAAAAGTGAAGATTTGCATACATGTTTTCATATTTTTTTTCAACATTCCTTTTTCTGTCTTGGCTCGTACTGCTTCTAGAAAACTCAGAAACTGTTTTTGTAAAATAGCAATATAAAAATGTGAGATTGAGAGTCAGTTACTTAATAACTGAACAAGGGGGGAAAAAAACTATTTGCTTTTCTTTATTTTCTCTATTATTGAACACAGTTTTTCCAGTAAATCAGCTAGGACCAACTCTGACTAACAGATATAAATTATTGTGATGAGGTTACACGATCTCCAAAAGAAAAAAGACAAACTGCATTTTGATGTTTGACTTTTTATAATTAAAAAAGAAACAATTAAAATTTTACAAATATGAAGATGAATTTCCTAGAATGATATTTGTTCCAATTTTAAAGTGCACATTGTACATTTTCAAAATTTTTCCCTTTGTCTCTTTCTTGCATGCGTTTTAGGTGGATAACTTATAATTTTGTTGGCATATATTCAAATTCACGTGCAGAATTTCTTTTGTAAAGCCATGCAGAGGATATAGACTAAAACAATGTGCGCAGCGGAACAATATTATCTCTGCTTCACAGATGACAGAACTGAGACAGAAAGTAAAGTGACATGTTTAATGCCACAGGATGAGTCACTGGAAAAATCGGGATTAGAACTCACCGTCCATGACTTCCAAGACTGAATGTTGGCAGAACTCCCCCCATATTTGAATGGAGGTATTTGTTAGCTTTGCAAACTCCCAACACAAGCAAATTGATTCATAAAACAAGTGTAGAAAAATACAAACTGCTATTTAGAAATAAACATGATACATGAAATTTTTTTCATAGTAGAAATAGACTTAAATATAAGATGTGATCTATGGTGAATCCAATTTGGGTAAAAATGAAGTATACTATAAGTAAAAGTATATTTATATACTCAACTTTAAAACATAACCTATTTTGTTTAAGCCATGTTTCTAATGTTTAATGTCTTATATTTAAAAGTGATAGTTTCATGTGGTTTCACCTTCCATATGAATACATAGAAATATAATCAGGTAAATCGTTTATGTTCCTCCTGAAAAGAAAATCTTAAAATCAGAGCTTCCCCAAACATGAAGAGCTATATATATATATATCTCATTTATATGGTACTTTGTGGGCTGATCTGTGACAATGCAGGAAGAGGCCAAATCCCTCTTAACTGCTATGACCCTAAAACAGTGCTTCTCAGAATGATTCATGCGTGCTCAGACTCTGCAGACCTTTTCATGGATGGATGTGGTCAAAGCTATTAGCAGAATCCTAAGATAATATTTGCCTTTTTCCTCTCATTCTTTCATGAGTGTCTAGAGTCTGCATCACATTTGATAACATTATTGCTTTGAGGGCTAATAGGTGCTTTTGAATTCCCATCCCTTAATTGTTTTTGTTTAAATTTCTAATATGATAAATGTCAATAGATATTGCTACAATAACAAAAGCTCTTCCAACTACTTAATAATTTTAAGACCAAAAAGAGACTTTAGACCAAAAAGTTTGGAAATTGCTATTCTAAAGGAAATCAAAATTTAGCAACAGAGGGAGATGTATAAACAAATAAATGTAAGATATTGCAATGCCTGCTGATACGGCATTATTTATAGAATTCTGTGGGGATATTGTATCTGACGGGCACTAATGCTTCTGAAAACTCAGGAAATTTCTAAAAAGAATACTTGACCAACCATTCTGACTACTGAGTATCTGGGCACTAACCAGTGAGGGAACCCACTGTGTTTACGTCATCCGAAATGACAAGTTAAGGCTTACCACTGACAGCAGTACAAGCAGAGTTCTCACGTGGCAACTTCCTACTTGTGGCGGCTTCCTGGTCATTGCAATGGCAGCCGTGAGGAGACAACACCCTGCTGGCCACTTTGGGGGTGCAACTTTAAGACTTCATCTGGAAATTTCCTTCAGGGTTATCTAGCTTTGCAAACAATTCTGGAAGCCATTTAACAAGCTGAAATAAATCTTTCTCGCTGTAAACTAGCCACATTTGTCCTCATCTGAACTTGACAGTAAGCCCTGTCTTTTCAGTTAGGCAAAAAAAGATATTTCCATGGCAGAAACGACTAAATTCATTTAAAAAGTGTTATGTTCAGGGAATGACAGATCTAGTCTAACTAAACCCAGAAAAATGAGAGTAAATGGTCTGAAGAGTGAGAGTACAGTGTGGAGTGTGCAAGGCCTTGAATAATTTACACATTATTCTTTGGGGCAGGTGTTTTTATATCCTCCTAGAAGCTATATAAAATACAGATTCCCAGGCCTTGCACCAGCCATCTCTAATGATGGTAATCTATATTTTATCAAAGCTCCACAGACTTTTTTTGGCCAGGTTTTTTACCTAGACTTACACAATGTGAAAATAGTTAAAGGCAGGGGAATTGAATCTGTATTAGAAAGAAGTATCTATTTTTGCTAATGGTAATTGGTTGTGAAAGAGTAATAGGAAAGAAGAAAGTATTCAATATTCTTCATTAATAAGGTCAAGATATTATAAACCAATTAACATTGGGGAAAGATAAATTATTATCAATTTAAGAAACATTTTATGTGACCTCCTTTCTTTATTACGTTTGTCTCACTAACTAGAATATATTTTTCTTGCTTATATCAATACTATAGGCTCAGTGCATGAAATGTGTGCATGGGGGGTTGGGGTGGGTCCCTTAGCCTGGCCTGCAGCCTATTGCAATCTGGGACCACTGGCTTCTAACTGCTTGCCTGCTTGCCTGATTGCCCCTAACTGCTCACCTGCTGCCTGATCACCCTTAACCACTTTCCCTGCCTGCCTAATCATCCCTAACTAGTCTTCCTGCTTGCCTGATCACTCCTAACTCCTTGCCTGCCTGCCTGATTGCCCCTAATGCCTCTGCTTTGGCCCAGCTGCCGCATCTTCATCCAGAAGGACATCTGGAATGACTTCTGGAAGGCCGTTCGGCTGTCTGGTCTAATTAGCATATTACGCTTTTATTATTATAGATAATATACCAAAAGTGCTCTTATCCAAGTTTTGAATTCATATATATATATATATATATATATATATATATATATATTCAATTCCATTTTTATAGGAAGTTTGCTAAATGCACACCCAAACCACTTATCTTACCAGGCTCTAACACTCCAGGGTTACAAATACCTATCCACCTTTCAGAGGCCTTGATGCCAAGCCACTTGGGACACTGCATTTTTCTGAGGGCTTGTTGAGTCATTCAAAATACAGAGTGCACAAGAAGCCCTCCAAATCTAGCTAACCCTATCCTGTTTGCCATACTGAAGCCGCTTCCTGCAGGTCCGGCCAGTTGTTGCTGCTTTCATAGGTGTATCCCCTCCTGTGGTTTTGCCTGGCAGTCTCCTCCCATTGACAAGCCATTGAGTTCTTTCATCTAGTCCGGAGGCATTGTGTAGTGATCCACCATCATCAGACCCTCACAAATGTTACAACAATAAAATGCCTTCACAGATAAAGCTTTCCATTTATTTTTTCCACATACAATGTTGTTAGGGGTGATAGAATATGCAGAAAGGCTCAATAAGTATTGTGTATATTAAATTGGAAGTGTATCTTTTTCACTAATTCTAATTCATAGGTGGCTAAATACATTCTCTATTGAATTTAGAGTCAATAAATGGGAATCTGTCAGGTAAAAGCAAACTTTTCTTGAGATGCTGACACTAAATTTATTGAATTTTTAAAGTTAAATTTATTGGGGAAATTTAATTTCATTTCATTGGAAAATAAAATTCTATAGGTTTCAAGTGGAAAATTCAATATAGTTCAATTTTATATTGAACTTTAAAGACAATCCTCAATTCCCTTTGTATTTGAAAATCTGTTTGTTCTTATTTTTCAAATGCATGACACTTATATCTTCTAATTATATAAATGCTACATGATTAACATATGTGGTATATACACTGAGTGACCAGATTATTATGATCTCTGAATGCATATGTATATCTCAGTGTATATCTTGTTTAAGAAAAGGCTAATATGGAAATTGTCCCCTCCACCAGGAGTTCGACCAGCAGGCATGTCCCCTCTCCCTGCCCAGGCTGGATTTGAATAATTATTTAAATAATTCAAATAATCTGTGTAATAGAGAATCACTATCTTTTTTCCAGGGTTTTGTATTGTTATAAATATTATAGATAATGTAGATACTCTCTTTTGCACATGATGCACTATTGAAATGTGTTAGAGATTATGCCTATAAATAAAATAATTAACAAAAACAAAACAAAAATAAAGAATTACTAACCTAATAGTTGGGTTTAATGATGAATGACTAATAAAATAGGTTGTATAAAGATATCTTCTCTTGACATGATGTTTATAAAATATAAAAAATAGAAAATAGAAGCTAAAATGAAATCCCAACTATATTCAAAACACTCATATTATTGGGAAAAGGAATAGTATGTTTCCAACTGGGGAAAAATAATTCCTCCTTATTATAAGTTCCCCAAGATCATATATATTGAGCAAGTTAAGAATATCAAATAGTATGTACATATATGATTGCATGTCTATGATTACTGTTCCCATGTTTATTTTGGAGCTATTTCTACATAGGCAAACATGTCCTTTGCAAAGACAGTTTTATTTCTTCCTTCCCAACATTTACACTTTTTATTTATCGTATTAAGTGCGCTAGCTAAGACTCCCACTGTGAAGTTGAGTAGGAGAGTGATAAATACACCGTTCCCTATTTCACTCATAGAAGGAAATCACCCAGTTTCTCCCCATGGAGCATGATCTGAGCTGTAGGTATTTTTCAGATTTTTTTTTATCAAGTTGATGAAGTTTCTGCTATTCTTGGTTTTCTGAGAGCTTTTATCATTAATGAAGGTTGGATTTTGTCAAATGCTTTCCTTTGTTTTGTTTTTTCTTATTCTCACCTGAGGACATACTTATTGATTTTAGAGAGGAAAAAGGAGAGAGAGAAAGAAAGAAAGAAAGAGAGAGAGATGAAAGTGAAACATGGATCAGTTGCATCGCACATGCTACCCAACTGGGAATCAAGTCCACAGCCTTCCAGTATACAGAAAAATACTCCAACTGAGCCACACAACACGGCCTGATTTTTCTTCTTCATTCTGTTGCTATAATGAATTACTCTAATTGGTTTTCAAAAGTGAACCAGCCTTGCATACTTGGAATAAGTTGCCATTCTATGATATATAATTTTATTTACATTTTTAAATTTTATTTATAATATTTGTTGTGTTTGTGCAGAATTTATGCTGTATAATAACTAATAGAATAATATACTTTTTTGATATTATAAATATTACATACTATTAAATAATTATATTTAGTTAATGATGTCCTGTAAATGAATCAGGTTTTTGAATATTGATTCTATATCAGCCAAATTGCTAACTTACCTAAAAATTATTGTGCTTTTCTCTTATGTATCTGAGCATTTCATCTGTGAAAATCATTGCATGATAATTTTGTGTTTAGTCCCCCTAACTTTTATTTTTGTCCTTTTATTGCACTGCATAAAATAAGTTGTATAGTAATTATGTTGATTCGAATTGATAATGGTGTATTTATCTTATACTTAATAATAATGGAACAGGTTGCAATTACTAAAGTCTTTTTAAAAATATTTTTATTGATTTCAGAGAGGAAGGAAGAGGAGAAAAAGAGAGAGAGAGAAACATTAATAATGAGAAAGAATTATCAATCAGCTGCCTCCTGCATGCCCCACAGCTGGGATCAAGTCTGCAACCCCGCATGTGCCCGCCAGGAGTCCAATGGTGACCTCCTGAATCAACCACTGAGCCATGCAGGCCGGGCAACTGCTAAAGTCTTTGGTGTTAATTTTTCTCCCGACTTCTCAAATTACACAAGTATCATGAATATGGGGTATATTGAAGAATTAAGGACAAAACTGTGACAAACCCACAACAGTACTTTAAGAAAAGTTTAACAATATGTGCAAGACAACCACTGAAGAAAGTTTAAAACTTTACTAAAGTTATTAAAGAAAATCTGCCTTTTTAATCTATGCTTTTGATTATATGAGTTCTAGCTCATGTTTGAGTAAATTATCTGGGAATTCTGAAGTAAAGGGATTTAGGATGATTAACCTGGAGCAAAATGTTACTTGCATTTTCCAGGCACCCAAAGGCAATACCAATCTTGAATCACATTAAATGATTTGGGGCTGGATTTTTTTTCTCTCTCTCTCAAGAGAACGAACCAGCAAAATTGGCAGGAACTGTCTCTTGATTACAAATTCTCAGAGGGTTCTATCGCTGTTTTCAATAAGCAAGGGAAGCAACAGATTTTATCAGGGAGACCTCTGCAGGAAGGCAGATTTCCTCCCCTTACCCCTTCAATGACAGCACAGTGCTCTTGGGTACCCCCCCCCCCAGACCTCTGCCTAAGGAAAACTCTTTCTTTGCAGCCCAAACCCACTTAGGTGAAAAGCCTGCTACCACAATGCCCAGTGGTGAGTATACTCACAACCGGTGATTTAGCATTTGTGCTTAACAAGTTCTTACTGCTTGCTTGATGTTTCAATGAAGCTTTAAAAAGAATGTCTTGGTGTTCTCTGACTTCTGATAGATGTTCTCCTAACTCTACATTCAAAAATATTTACTGAATTCTGACTATGTAGAGTATGCAGGTGAAGTAGAATGAAATACAAATACGGACTGTCCTAGAGCTTATAATCTATTTAGTGTTTTGCACTACTCATGTCTGAAGAAACATTACCAAGTCATATATCAAAAGATGCATAGTGAAAATAAATGTATCTAATAGCCTAGGCGAATACAACAGAAAAAAATGTGCAGGTACAAAGTGGAATGCAATTAATTAGGGACATCTGTCTAATGTAACAAGAGACTAAACTTTAAAGAAGGCAATAGAAATACACTGCTTTTAGATATATATATTAGCCCTAGCTGGTTTGGCTCAGTGGGTAGAGCATTGGCCAGCAGACTGAAGGGTCCTGGGTTCGATTCCAGTCAAGGGCACATGCCTGGGTTGTAGGCTCCATCCCCAGTGGAGGGCATGCAGGAGGCAGCCAATCAACAATTCTCTCTCATCATTGATGCTTCTATCTCTCTCCCTCTTCCTTCCTCTCTGAGATTATATATATATATATATATATATATATATATATATATATATATATATAGTTTTTGGGATCCTCAATGATTATGTGATTGTTAAAACGCTGTGTTCCCAATACCTCCAGCTACTCTAAAGATGCCTGTCTGCTCACAGCAGAGATTTGCCTCATTACATTTCTTTCTTAATGTACTTTGCTATATTTGTTTTACATTTTATCTCATTTGTTGGGCTGGGTGATTATTTACTTCTGAAATTACTTCAAACATATGAGCACAAAAATGATTGATTTAAAACATAAAATTTGGCAAGTGATTATATGTAATGTTCTCTAATTACTTGCAGTAGAGCTTTGATCCTATGAATTTTTCATAAGGATAAAAAGTGTGTGGCAAGTAATTAATTGATTATTTATTTTCATTTAAACAGCGAATATGTTTGTGGCTTAAAGATTAAGACAATTGTGATTGACTAAAATTATCACACATTTTCAAATGTTATGTAAACACATTGGTAAAGCTGTTAGTAAATAAATCATATGAATTTATTTCAAACAGCTATAATTATTTTTTTACCAATGGGTTGTTAAAAATCCTGAAACTAGGTATTTTCTATTCTCTATGCACATATTATAAATTTTCTCCAAAATGTATGTCTTTAAGAATAAAATGCAATTACAAGCCTTAGTCAACTGAAGTCAAGGTTCATTTTTGGTCCAGAATTGTAATTCTTTTTTTTTCACCTTACACATTAAAGAAACATAAAATACATTTTAATTATGTTCAAGGAAATTTTTGAGAACATATACTGGAGGTGTCAAATTGAGAAGAATTAAAGTAGAAGAAAAGGGAGGAGAAAGAAGAGAAAGGAGATGAGTAAGATGAACAGAAAAGAAATTGCAGTGACCAGCAAGACATGCTCAATTCTTAATTAAAATAAAGTTATATAATTAAAATTATAATTAAAAATTATAATTGATTATTTTCTCAATGTAAGCATTGCATTTATTAATTTTAGTTTGAAACAGTTTGTAACTTTTTGGCATAAGTCATTTCATTTATAACGTAGTATACTGTACAAGTCAGTATTTTTAAAAATATATTTTTATTGATTTCAGAGAGGAAGGGGGAAGGGAGAGAGAGAGACATCAATGATGAGAATCATTGATTGGATGCATCCTGCACGCCCCCTACTGGACACATGTGTCATGACTGGATATCCAACTGTGACCTGGTTAACGGGTTGATGCTCAACTACTGAACCACACTGGAGGGCAACAAGTCAGTATAGTTTAAGTCCATGTACACCTTGACTTATAAGCAGTATTTGCTTAACATTAGAGGTAATTTAATACACTTACATAAACATCTAGGTAACTGTTCCATTAACTTATATTAGGGATGTCATAGCACGTTATCTAGAATTAAATGGTTTAAAACCACAGAGATATATTTTCTGATGGTTCTAGAAGCCATAAGTTTGAAACTGAGGTGCTGGCAAGGCCATGCTCCCTCTGATGTTTCTAGGAAGAAGTAAAGGAGTCCCTGATCTAAGCAAGTTTGCAGTCCAGCAGGGCGATTTTCAATAGGTTTCAAGGCCGAAGTATGACTCCCTGTGGCTTGATCTGCCCTCTGAACCTTGAAGGCTCTGCAGGCCCTGCCCTAAGCTGTGTCAGCTCTGGCCTCTGGCCTCTGCTCTGCATCTGCACTGTGGCCCAGAAGTCATTTCTTCTTCTTCTTCTCTTTTTCTTCAAAAGTAGTGCATGTTTGTAGCTGAGTAATTCCACCAGTCTATTTTCTGCCTATGGAATGCTAGAAGTCTATCACCTTCCCTTCATTTTTCCCTCCCCCTGCCCCATTCAGTCCAAACTGGTAGTGTCTGCTGACAGAACATTATCAAAAGCCTTGTTGATCTTCTATGGATGTCAAGGGGATTAAGGCCATTATCCAGCAGAGTTCTCTATAGATCATCCCTAGATAACTCCATCTGCTATTCCTGGCTTCCCCTGAGATGGTAGACTGGATCCATGCAACACAAAGCTACTCTCCATAACATACGATTGCCCGGGCATACCTGTGGTCCTGTGACCAGAATACATTAACTGCCCAAATCATCAAGTGCTGGTTCCTTTATGCTTAACAGTTCCTTCCTCCATTTGGCTCCTTCGTATTTTACTATAAGCATCAAGGGGAAACCAGGCTGCACTTGCACACAGCTTGAAATCTCAGCTAAATGCCCAAATACATAGCTTGCAAAATCTGCTTTACACACAACACAATCCAGCCAGGAGATTTGCCACTTTGTAACATGGATCACCTTCCCTCCCATCTCCTACCAAGATACATGATTCTTTCTTATTATTGCCCTTAATTCCATTTTTCCACCAACTTTCTGTTCCTGACCATTGATGTGTTTTTAAGACAACAGGAGCTTTCTCTCATGTTTCTCTTCAAGGCAACATAGACTTTTTCAAACACTATCCAATCCCAAGGCCTTGTATATAGTTATATATACCTATATAAATAAAATAAAAAGTATATTCTGCTATTATGATATATACCTATATATCTAAAGTCAACTGACTGTAAATGTTAATTACATTCCGACATCTACAAAACACGTTCACAGAAACACCTATGTTAGTCTTTGTTTAAACAACTGGGTTATTTGCCCTAGCCAGTTTGGCTCAGTGGATAGAGTGTTGGCCTGTGGACTGAAGGGCCCCAGGTTCAATTCCAGCCAAGGGCATGGGTTTCAGGCTCGATCCTCAGTAGGGGCACTCTCATCATTGATGTTTTTAACTCTCTCTATCCCTCTTCCTTACACTCTAAAATCAATAAAAATAATAAATAAATAAATAACTGGGTTATTTAAACAAAGACAACTCAACAGATAAAATGAACCAACATATTGACCATTCCATAAAATAAAAAGTATATTCTGCTATTATGATATCTTATTCCTTAGTTAATATAGAAATTTCTTCTAGGAAAGAAATGACATTAAATATTGGCCCTGCCTCCATCAACCCACTTTCATGCCTTCAACAAAAGTATACTTTCCATCACATCTCTACTCTAATGTATTTTTTTGTGTTGCCAGTAAATCTCCAAATTAACCATGATTTTGACTACAACTGACATTTTCTATTATCTACCTATTTACATGAAAAATAAATGAATAAATGACAGCCGGTATTTAAAACCAATTTTAATTACAAAATTAGCCATTACCAAAAAAAATGCTTCCAATTTCAAGTTAATATACAATAAATTCTCGAGAATACTTAAGAGGCAATCTGACTTTTTGTATAAGCTGTTTTTATAGCATATATTATGTAGAGAGGATAGAAAATAAAGAAGTAGAAGCATAAATAAAGTATATATTTTCGACAAATTTAAACACAAAAGGAGAGAACCTGGTCAGAAGTTGAAATTCACAGTGAATTCCAGTGAAACTATTGGGGAAGTGATAGACTGGGGATGTGAGATTATTTAAGAGTAGAAACAATTGAGAAAAGAGCACCTTATGTGCTACATAAGAAAGGAGCAGTTACTAACAGAGTAAACCAGTATAGACATAGAAGGCCACTGGGCAGAGTAGCTGTAATAAATTTTAGGGAGAGTGAACTGGCTGCAGAGAACAATAGGAAGTTAAGGGAAACTTGCAGGAGAGAAATACAAAATAAGTGAGCAGAAAGAATCAGATGAGATAAGACTCAACTCAGTGTATTATTTGCCTGGGAATCAATATAAAGTACATTGAGCCGCAGACCCCAAGGAGATTCGTTTTACAATTCATTGCCCATTTCTGTAACCTGCCCTGTCAAAATAGTCCGGTTATAAAGTATGAAAAATTAAGTTGGCTTCCAAAAGCTTGCCTGACAGAGATTTGTTATTGCATCAAAGCCCACAATGACATATTAATCCATAAGCATAATTCTATATTGAAATGAAAATAGAGTGCATCTACAATCATTCAGGCCATTATTGTCAACAATTATTGAACTACATTCCCTACACTCAACAACAATATGACTTCCTAGTAATATTCAATCATTTTATTCAGCCCAATCCAGGCTGTTCATCTAGTTAGAGGCTGGTTTTGATATGCCACACACTCATATTTATCGCTGCAAAAAAAACAGCAAGGCGCTAGAGTAGCCTCAGTGGAGTCACCGTTTACATATCTGGAATTTTGTATTTAAAAGAATTTGGCATTAGCATGTGCATTCCTCTGCGTGGGCTGTCACAACAGAGTAGCATGGACTCGCTGGCTTAAGCAAACCACAGAAACTTATTTTTCCACAGTTCTGGAGGCTGGATGTCCAAGATCAAGCTGGCTGCCAACAGGGTTCTTTTTTTAAAAATATATTTTATTGATTTTTCACAGAGAGGAAGGGAGAGATAGAGAGCTAGAAATATTGATGATAGAGGTACATCAATCAGCTGCCTCCTGCACACCCCACCGGGGATGTGCCCACAACCAAGGTACATGCCCTTGACCGGAATCGAACCTGGGACCTTTCGGTCCGCAGGCCGACGCTCTATCCACTGAGCCAAACCGGTTTGGGCAACAGGGTTCTTTTCTGATGGAGCCTCTCTTCCTGGCTGCTTTTTTGCTGTGTCCTCTCGGGACCACCCCCCTATGTCCGCGCTGTTTCTGGTGTCCCTGTCATAAACACGCTGATGCTATGGATTAGGGCCCCAGTGTTATGACCTCACGTAACAGTAACTGCCTCGTGAAATCCCTTGTCTCCAAATACAAATGTTTGGGGGGTAGGGCTTTGAGATATTAATTGGAGGTGTGAGGGATGAGGGAGACACAATTCAGTCCATAAAAACATGACAGCACAAAATAAAACTGGTAATATGTTATCTCAATGGCACGTCTGTTTAGTTGTAATGATAAAGCTCTTTACATTAGAAGCAAAATTAGCCTCTTGCTGGCAGCCAGTATTAACAACAGATTTTTGCCCCCAGCAAATGGATTCATTTCTTCTAAAGCCTTCCCAGAAGTCTGTGCATTAAGCAAACCTCCCTCTGTTATTGACATTATGTGTAAAAATACTAAAAGACATTACACTCTAGCTGCAAGAAGTGTCACCCCCAAAATGATCTGAAGACAATTTTAATAGGATCACTTTTCGGTCTTATAGGCATTATAAGACAGAAAAGTGATAATTGATTTATTTAAATTTTTGCAAAGACATCCATCTAATTACAAAAAAGTATGTTTGATACGGTGCCAACATTGTTCACCAGAACAAAAAGAGCAGAATAAACTACTCGTAATAGTTGGAGTGCTTCCTCTATCGTAATTCTTCATTCTGGACTTGGGAGGAGCTCTGGCTGGCAGACACAACCATGCAGATGCCACTGCGTGACTACAGTGTGGCTTTCCAATGTTTGCCCGAGAAGAATTTAGGCTTGAGGTATCCACAGCCTCAAAGGAACGGTCTAACCTGAATGTGGATTCCTGAACGGGGGGCTTCAGGAAGTCTAAACAGCTTGGCGGTATAAGTGGTTCTAGAGCGGCAGGGAAAAGAGCTGCTGAATCACCTAGAATGTTACCCACTGATAACTGCCCTGTTAACTGGCTCCCACTTGTCCCTTATAATTCAAATGAAGCATCGCCTCCTTGATTTAAAAAAATATATATCTGAAGACTCCCTGAAGGCCATAAGTGTTACTATTTTCATAAGGACATCCTGAAACTAAAGCCAGCATATTAACGCTGTCACATTTTCCTGCTTTTCATCCCCATGCTCTTTCTTTCTGAATGTTTGTAGCAGCTTTATTCACAACTGCCAACACTTAGAAACAACCAAGGTGTCCTTCAGACAAGAAAAGGATATGTGAAGTGTTGTTGCACATCCGGACAATAGAATATTATTCAGCACTAAAAAGAAATAAGCTATCAAACCATGAAAAGACATGGAGAAAATGTAAATGAATATTACTAAATGACATTATTATGTCAGTTGGAAAGACTACATGCAGTAAGACTGCAATTATATGACATTTGGTAAAAGGAAAAATATGGAGGCAACGGTGGTTGGCAGGGGTTGGGAGAAGACAGGGTGAGTAAGTGGAGCATAGGTGGGTTTTAGGGTAATGACACTACTCTGTGTGATAAAGTAAGGGTGTACCCCCGTTCTTAATGCACCAGAGAAACAATAACAAATACTTCTCAGAGCCATTGAGCTTTTGGGAAATCTGTTGGGAACTCATTTGGGAGCATCTAAGCATTGTTTTCTTGGCACAAATATACAAATATCATGCTGCAGGGTAAACTCCTAAGGATATATATGAAATGTTGGATTGCTCATTATAATATTCTCTAAAGTGTATCTGTTATGTACAATTTAACTTCTGCAACTTTCCTCTCAATTCAATCACTCTCACTGGGTGCAGATACCTGTCAGTGGCGTCTGTTCCAAATCCTTTTTCCTTCAAACAAACTGGGACCTTGGCACATTTCATCTCTCACAAAGGCCTTGGAGTGTTTTCTTGTACCAGAAAGCATTCATGTTACCAGTAAAAATAGAAGACTCCGATCTGAGGGCCCTGACGATGTGGTATAAGCCAGAGAAAAAGTATCTTATAACATGCAAAAGGACACAGTGGCTAAATTGCCATCGGTACTGTCATTTGATACCAGAACATAAGTTTGATATCCGGGTCTAATAATTTATTCTCTTATACCATGAAAAGGGTAAAAAACAATTTTGGGGTCTAAGGGAGTTTTGGTTGTATCACTCCATCTTTAGTGTCCTGAATGATACATTAAAAATGTCTGAGTAACTGGGTGGTCTCGTTTCTTAGCATGTTCAGATTATACAAGTCGGGCTGTTTATAAACCTTAGACACTAGTTCACAACATGGCCCTAAGGCTTTGGAGCTATCAGAAGAAAGACATTTTATGAAAGAAATATTTGGTTACACGATCAGATAATAATTCTACTTCATCTGTTTATTCACAATAATGGTTAATATATCTGACCATATTCTACTCATGATGATACAGAATAAAGAAGATAGAGCCTTGACATCATGGAGCTTAGATCAAATGTAGAAAAAGGAAAAGAAAAGAAAAAAAAAAAGAAAAGAAAAGAAAAGAAAAGAAAAGAAGAGAAAAGGAAAGAAGACAGTACTACCTGTTTTGCAATAGAATTTCCAGTTGTCATTTCTACTCATAGCAGCTGATGATAATTGGTAATACCACCTAAATAAGAATATAAGATATGGTCCTCAGTCTATCTGGTAAAATAATTTTCAAGTCTTAGAATTCACTTGGATAACTCAAGTCTTCTATTATCTACCAAATGACCCATGCTACACATGCCTGTGGTTATGGGGAAGTACACGTAGGGGAAGAAAAGGGAAATAATCAGGAAATAAAATGCCTGGTAAAAATAGGCATTTTATTATAATCTTAATTGTGTAACATACTATTACCCAGATTAATCAAAGCAGTTCGCCACAGTGGCTCAGTGTGTTATTTTGGGTACTCTGGAAAGTCTGTGGAATGATCCTTAATTTTCAGCACAACTCACCCCTCTTCGCTCACATCTTACCACCCACACTCCATCCCTGTCCTCCCTCTGCTCCAGCCACGCCAACCTCCTCCTGGTAACACAGCAGTTACTCTCCTGGCTCTGAGCCTTTGTACTGCTTTTCTCTGGGCCTGGAAGATGCAACCCTTCCCAAGCCCCAGACATCCACTCGCTGGACCCATTCTTTTCCTTCCATTAGGTTTCCCCTCCTACATAGTTTTGTCAGACGGGATTTATCTGACCACCCTACATAAATACATTCTCTCTCACTGCAGAACTCTCCCCTCCCATTCACCCTGCCTCATATTTCCCCAGCCCACAGACAACACCTGGCATGTGTAAGGGCAAACTGTGGCATGTACATTGAGTCATCCACTCTTTTCCCTCTTTGATAACCTCTGCCGACTCCTCTCCTGCTCACTAGTGTTATGCAATTTTCTCAGTATATATGAACCTAACGTTTTCTTTCCCTTCTTAAGACATTATTATATCTTTTGTGTTTTTTCTTAGACCATGGTGTACATATTTATCCCATAGCATTTGCTACCTTTAATATGTTATTATAGTGAGCTATGTACGAGCCTCTATTATAAGAATTAAAGGCCTTTGAAAGCACAGACTATGTTCGTCTCTCTTTAACCCTAAGTGTTGAGTTGCTAACAAGTTGTATGTACCAAATAACATGTACGAAATAATTAACTGATGAATGTTAATATTTGTTCAACTATCAAATAAACATATAAAAGTCTATAATCCTATATAATAAAAGGCTAATATGCAAATTGGCCAAAACTCGGAAAGACCAGTCGCTATGATCACACTAACCACCAGGGGGGAGATGCCAGGCTCACAGCTCACAAGCGCAGCAGCAGTGGCAGGAGTCTCTCCTGCCTCTGAGGCAGCACTAAGGATGTCTGAGGGATGGAGTGGAAGCAGGGCTAAGCTGTCAGTCAGATATCCTCTGAGGGCTCCCAGACTGTGAGAGGGCCCAGGCTGGGCAGAGGGACAAATTTCATGCACCGGGTCTCTAGTTTTATATAAAGCTGAATTATTTCTAACAAACCAAATTTTTAAAAAAATAATTATTGCAGAATGATTTTTTTTTTAACTTTTCTAGAAGATATTGGAATTTGGATGGTGGGATTTACTGCCTTGTCCCAGGGTGAATTGGGCTTGCAAACCTATTCTTACAGTTGAGAACATGGAGGCATTCAGTTTCTTCTTAGGTAACACTGTGTAGACTGCCTGCACCTGCTTCCTAATAACAATTGATCTAGGATTGTGCTTCTAAATGAGAGGTACTTTGGAAATGGAGACAATTTTCTATCCAATGTCCTTTCTTGTTTGAGGTTATTGTGCAAACCTGCAGGATTTGTTACCAAGGGTACTATTTTATTTCTTGTTTCTTCCTTTGTCTACTTTTGGACACTGTCACAGCAACCTTCACTCCATGGAATGAAATAGATAGATCAAAAGGCATTCAATGCCTCAAGAGGCAATATCTTTCTTTCAATTCTGATGTACTGTTACAACATAGATATCACTGATAAAACTATTTTGGGAGCAAACTTTTTTTCTTAACCTCAAAGTCTTCTTCCTCTAGGAGAAGAGAAAGATATACATTTTGCTTACTACAGAAAATAAATTAAATAACAAAAGACTAATTGTATCTCAAACTCCATATATGGTTTCTCTGAAATGAATTTTAAAGATAATTTTCATTTGTAAAAATATGAATCATTGGAGTTCCAAAATGGCAGCAGAGCAAATGGAAGCGATTACTGACATTCTCCCAGGACAAAACTGGAATTACAACTAAAATACAGAAAAACCACCCTGAATAGTCAACTGAAAACTATCTGGAGAGAATCCTGATAACCAAGGATGGAAAGTGGAGGAGACCTAAGAGACTGGTAGGAATTGTGGAGGCACAATAGGGCTGGCAGGACTCCTATGGGCAGCCGCTGGAGTTCCAGAGGAATATCTAAGCTGGGAGGGGTTTTCACTGAGAACTCTGGGGTCTAAACCCCATTCTGAGCTCCCCAGCCCAGAGAATCAGAACTGAGAAAGGTGCCTACATAACATCTGATAAAAAGCAGTGGGGTTGCTGTCTGCTGGGGAGAGACAGCTGGAAATGCAGGTATCCACTTAACAGGCCAACATGTAATAATTTGTGTGCAGCCACTCACCTGGGGTTCCATAAAGGTATGGCAGAGTGGACTAGAGCTGTGTGAGGAGAATCCAGGGTTGGGGGCTCTAGGGCTAGACCTCAGAAGGCAGCCACCCAAGTTTCCTGTGCTGAGTAATTCCCCCATACTGCAGAGGACATCTTTCTCAGGCAGACCTTTACCATACAGGCAGCTTTTGCCTGGTGGGAAAGCAATTGCCCCACCCTGTTGAAAAACCCACTGGCCCACTCTGTGAAGTCTAATCCTTGCTGGGGTCTATAGCCTAAGACTCATTAACACTCTGAGAATAACAACCAGATTGCAGTTTAAGGCAGATCTCTAGAGGCTTTGAGTCTGCCTGATTGTCCTATTGGACCCAGAGCTATGAAAAATCGTGTTGGGAAAATTGGACAGATAAATGAAAAAAAAAAAAAAAAAGTGGGCCATCAACTTACACCATACACAAAAATAAACTCTAAACAGATAAAAAACTTAAATGTAAGCCATGAAATGATAAACATCCTAGAAGAAATCATAGACATCAAAATCTTAGACATCTCTTATAGCGATATGTTTGCCAATACAACTTCTAGATAAAAAAAAAATAGAGAAAATAAACAAATGCTACGGTATCAAAATAAAAAGCTACTGCAAGCAAAAGAAACCATGAAATTCTGTATAGGGAGCCTACTGTATGGGAGAACATACTTGCTAATGATGCATCTGATAAGAGGTTAATATCCAAAACATATAAATAATTCATAACTTGACAAAAAGAAGATAAACACTCTAATTTTAAAAATGGACAAAGAACTAATTAGGCACTTCTCTAAAGTAGACTTACAGATGGCCAAGAAACATGAAAAAAATGCTCAAAGTCACTAATCATCAGAGAGATGCAAATTAAAATTATAAGGAGGTATAACCTCACACATGCCAGAATGGCTACCATCAACAAATCAACAAGCAACAAGTGCTGGTGAGGATGGGAAGAAAATGGAGCCCTAGTACACTGCTGGTGGGAATACAAACTGGTGCAGCCATTGTGGAAAATAATATGGAGTTTCCTCAAAAAATCAAAAGTGGAATTTCCATGTGACCCAGTGATCCCACTTCTAGGAATCTATTCTAAGAAACCTGAAATACCAATCAAAAATAACATATGCCTCCCTATGTTCCTAACAGTGTAAGTTACAATAGCTAATATCTGGAAACAGCCCATGTGCCCAGCAGCAAATAAGCAGATAAAAAAAAAAAAAGCTGCGGTCATTTACACCAGGGAATACTATGCAGCAGTGATAAAGCAGATAAAGCAGGATCTCTTACCCTTTGAGATAGTATGGAAGGACCTGGAGAGTATTATGCTGAGTGAAATAAGCCAGCCAGAGATGTACAAGTATCACATGATATCGCTCATATGTGGAATCTAAAGAACAAAATAAACTGTTGAGCAAATAGATCCATAGAAGCATGGAATAATCTGTTGAATCTCAGATGGAAGTTGGTGGTGAGTAAGTGGGAAGAGATTAACCAAACAATTTATGTGCACATTTGCATAGCCCTTGGACATAGAAAATAATGTGGTGAAGGTCTGGGCTGGATGTAGGCTAGAAAGGGTCAATGGGGGTGGGGTGGGGAGAGGAAATCTATAATACACTCAACAATTAAGATTTGTTTTTAAATATGAAATATCATATTCAATCCATTCAGTATTAAAAGAAGCCCCACAAACTGAATGTAAGGAATTTATTCACACAAATATTTTTAAAACTATATATATATATATATATATATATATATATATATATATATATTCATGCTATATATCTAAACTAGGGGCCCAGTGAACGAATTTGTGCACCTTGAAAGGAAGCCACTGCACAAAGCTGCAGTGGGCACAGGGGCAAGTCTCAGCCCATCCTCTGCACACCCACCTGACCTCTCCCACCATGACCCCCAGTCCCTGTCTACCAGCAGCCCTGCTCCCACCACTGCTCCCCATGCTGATGGTGCCAGCTCTGCTCGTATCCACTGATAGCACAGAGAGATCGGGGCCAGTGCCAGCAGTGGGTGCAAGCAGGAACAGCACTGGAAGCAAGTGCAAGTGCCTCCTGGGACCACAGTGTGTGGGAGCAAAGAATTTTCAATAACCACCAGAAGCTTGATAGCAACAAGTGTCGTGCCTTGGTCTGGCGACCCAGCTCACCTGATCCACCATCCCACAGTGGCCAATTCCCCGCCATGTTCTGTGCTCTGCCTCCTGCTGCTAATGCCTTCCATGTTCCGAACACATCCCCTGGTGGTCAGTGCATGTCATAGCAACCGGTTGTTGGGTTGTGACACCATTTAGTCTAATTGCACATTAGGGTTTTATATATATAGATTGTTTAATATTTTATATAGTAAGGTTATAGATATCTCCTTTCCTTTATTTTTTGTTGTTGGTGGTGTTTTGTTTTCCCTCAAACTGAAGTTCTCTACCCAAAGCAATCTCCTCCATCATTTGCAGTCCAGTCTTTTTCCCTTTGAAGGGTTGGCCCACCTTGGTGGATGGTGGATTCTGTAGTGAATGCTTGCCTCCTCCCTGCAATCCATGTCTAGTGTTTTTTTCTTTTCTTTTTCTAACAGACATACTTCTATTCATTAATCTCAATTCACTGAATGACCACTAATTTGACAGGCACAATGCCACACTTCTTGCATCACTTGGGAACAGAACAAACAAACATCACACTTGGCAGAGCTCCTTTCGGGCCCTGCCTCCTGGTCTCACCTATATCTCCCTATATCCCCTTGGAAAGGACCATTCTCCTTTTCTTCTCTTCCCTTCCCTTCCATTCCCTTCCCTTCCCTTCCCTTCCCTTCCCTTCCCTTCCCTAAGAATCCTCAGGAATCCTTCCCTAGGTTTTTCAGGCATGGTTGGGTGAGGGCCTTTTCTGGGGCTCAGACTCTTCATTGTTGTCACACATGGTTCAAGGAGATCTCTCTGGAGCCACTTTTATGAACAGTAATCCCATTCATAAGGGTTCCACACTCCCCTCCCAAAAACACTATATCCTAATGTCATCACATTTGAGACAGGATTTTAACTTTTTTTGGGGGGGTGGGGAGACATAATCATTCAGATTATAGCATAGATACCAATCAAAACCAACAAAAATCATGAAGACATTCAATCAGATAGTGGAAAACAGAAAGAGTATATAGTCTGTTCTCTTACATTACCACTTAACCTGCCAGTGAAATGTATTCTGTCGGCAGCACGTGTAGGCACATAATTCTGTCATGGAAAAATCTGAATTATTTTACTCCATTGTGAGAATGGAGAAACACATACACAAGCTCATGATTTTTTATGGGGATTACTTTCAAATTAAAAAAAAAAAAAGATTCACGCATGGTACCATAGTATAAGGCAGCATCTGTGGCACTGAATTAGAAAGGCATAATGAAATAACATGAAGAGACTAATTTGAATTAGACTGTAGGGCTCAAGATGTGAGCAAGTCCCATGCTGAGCATAGCCTGTCTTATTACCTTTCCCTGTCTTATTACGGAAGGATCCCTTTGAACTCATAAAAGTAAGATCAACACCAAACCCATCCCTCCACCTACCCAATTAGAAATAAAATGCTGGCTCTCTGTTTCTTTTTTTTCCTTCTAATTATGAACTCAAACTTTGGCATGCAATAAGATAATTTAAAAAGCTTTAATGGGTGTGAGTACTAGGTATACAATGTAAAACATCAGGGTTAATCCAAGTCAGAATGAGGGAGACAAAGATGGCGGTACCCTAACAAGAGGCTGAGAGCCCTTGTGCCCAGCCATGGACTGGATTTCCAGCTGAAATACTGCATAGCTTGGCAAAACAAGAAGAGCACAGCTGATTGGACAGACTTTGTCTAAGGAGCACTGAGGAGACATTGTAGAGACTGGTGAGAGAGGGAGAGCTGCGGAAAGGGGGAGCCGCTCTGGAGCCAATGCATAGAGGCAAAGCTGAGGGGAGGGGGTATGGCTGCAAAGCTCCCTCCCCTTGGGAGTGTGGACTGGCATCCCAGCACCAGGATTTCAAAAACTGAGCAGTGAAGATGGGAGAGCCCCGCAGTATTAGGCAGAGGGACCCAGGGGAACAGTCTGCCTGCGAGCTGAGGTCCATACCTCCCCAGTGAAAGCACATGCCTAGGGGCAGCAGCCCCAGCAGGAGAGCTTTACCCACCGGCTCTGACTGCTGGACATGCTGTGCTGTGTGTGTGGCTCCAGAAGTCAAAGGGGCCTGAGGCTGCACCCAGCGGTGACTTAAAGGGACCCTCTGCTTTCCTGCAGCAGCATCTCGACTTTATGGTGTGGGGAAGGGGAAGTGGAGGCAGGCCCTTTGGGCCACCAGAGAGAGAGAGAGAGAGAGAGAGAGAGAGAGAGAGAGAGAGAGAGAGAGACTGGAGCTGCTGACAGGGCAGGGTGGGGATTTCTGACCTGCACTGAGGAGAGCTGGGATTAAGAATGGAGCTTGGAAACTCAGCCCCAGCTTTACTGAGATCAGCTGTGCTGGACATGCCTGGGGCTGGCTTGGTAATCCCTCAGGCTTGGACCAGAGGTGCAAGGACGCTGAGTTCTTACAAAACAGGTTTTCTGCTTCTTTTGTTTTATGTTTTTGATTTTTGGACGGCACCCCACAACATCAACTGGGAAGGCTTATATTGGGGAGACAGACGAGAGAGAGAGCTGGGTTTTATGGGTGCATTGTGGAGAGGTTGAACTGAGCATCCTGTGAGTTCAGTCAGCCGGAAAGGGGAAGTCTACCTGTAGAATAAACCCAACTCCCCCACCATGAAAGGGGCTGTATGAGCTCTCTGAAGCCTAAGATACACCCACTGGGCCCAGTGCCTTGGGTGAAGGGAGAAAAGCTTAGAAGTTGGTATTCTAAGAGTAAGACTCTCAGGGACTGTTGTTTGGGAAAAGGGAGAAATGCTTCACACCCTTCCTGGGGGCTGATCAGGCAGTGTGTTCACCCGAATCTCTTTTGATCAATCCCATAAGCCCAGGCCAGCTGAAAGCACCCGTGCAGAAAAGGCAGCAGGCTGAATCCAATCTGAACCCGCATCAGGCCATCCTGGTGAAAATAGAGTTAGAGGATGTGGTAGAGACTGAGGAGCTGGCTTTGAAGCAGATTCATCTCCCCTCAGCGAGTGCCCAACAGCAAAATCTCTAAGTAAGGGGCTCCCCAGCCCTAGTTATACTAGCCTGCCTCCACCCTAAAGACACTTTTTGGAAGTCACTGGAGAAAGACAGGCAGCCACAGAGGGGAGGTGGAATCGCTGACAGGAGGAGGCTGCGCACAGAAAGCCTCAGAGCCAGCCAGCTAAAACCAACACCAGGAGCCAAACTTGGACAGCGATGTCTGAAATCAGAATACAAAACAGCAAGCCGCCCAAACAAACTACTCTTGGCTGGCTTTAAAAAAAAAAGTGTTATTCTTTAGATTTGCTTGTGTGTGTGTGTGTGTGTGTGTGTGTGTGTGTCCTTTTTCAATATTTTATTGATGTTCTCTGCTTTATTGCCTTGACATTATAATCATTAAGTTTATTGCTTTTCTCTCTTATTTCTTCCATATGGCTTATTGGCCTCCTTCCTTACTCTATCTTTTTTTTAAAAATTCACATTCTCTTTTCCACTCTTTCTTTTCTTTA
This sequence comes from Vespertilio murinus, assembly GCA_963924515.1. Classification (NCBI taxonomy): domain Eukaryota; kingdom Metazoa; phylum Chordata; class Mammalia; order Chiroptera; family Vespertilionidae; genus Vespertilio; species Vespertilio murinus. Next base: position 59,844,060 of record OZ004712.1, read on the forward strand.
CCTTTCTCTATCTTCTTGTTACCTTTGCAAAACTTTGTTTTTTCTTTCTCTGTCTTCTTGTCTTTTTTTTTAATTTTCCCATTTCTATTGTATCATCTTAATTTTCCTCTTTCTTCTTGACTTTTGGAATAATTTTCTTCTCCTTTTATCTCCCAATAGCCTCTTTATTTATATTTTTACTATTAGCAATAATATCCTTCTCTCTCTTTCTTTTTTGCCTTAGTATTTGTATTCTCTCTTCTCTTTCCTAATTCTCTTTTCTCTTGGGTTCTTTTCATTGTGCTTGACAGGATATTTTTGTATGTTCCTGCTTGTTTCCTGCCAGTTGCTTTTGTTCTGTTTTGCTCTGTCAGCACCTGTACTATTGCTCACACCACATGGTAGTGGCTTAGCCTCACAGTATTCCAGCTTGAGAGAAAAGTACTCCAATGAATGGAGCAATAATCTAGACCCAATAACAAGAGAGTTTTAACAATCCACAAAAAGAGACACACACCTAGAGCATACAGATCAGAGGAAAACATACCTGTGAGTTCCAGATGACATTCATTACAAAATCCCACCCCAACAAATTTGGAGCATAGCAAATCAATATATAGATACAAACACAAAGAGATAACTAACATGGGGAGACAAAAAAGCAACCTCCAAATTAAAGAGAAGGAGGAATCACCAAAAAGACCTAGATGAGATGGAGGAAAGTACATTATCAGAGATAGAGTCCAGAGTAATGGTTATAAAGATGTTCAAGTAACTTAATGAGGATTATAAGAAACTTATTGGGAACTTGTAGGAACTTATAACAACAACAAATTGAGAGGGAGCTATATCAGAATAAAAAATAAGTTATAGATAGTATGAATAATAATCAGGCAGAAATGAAAAATTCTATATCTGACATCAAAAAATGCTGGAAAGAATTCAAAGCAGGTTCAATGAAGCAGAGGACAAAATGAATGCATTATAAGATAAGGTAGAGAGGGAAAAAATAAGCAATCAGTGGACCAAAAAAGAAAAAAAAATAGTTAAACAGCATGAGGACAATTAAGGGAACTTTGAAAAACATGAAATAAAACAGTGCCCTCATAACAGAAGTACCAGAGAGAGAAGACAGTGAGTAAGGGATAGAGAATACTTTGGAAGAAATAATGACAGTAAATTTTCCTAATATGGTGAAGGAAAAAGCCACATAAGTTCAGGAAGCACAGAAGATACCAATCAGGGGGAACCCAAAGAGATTACTTCAAGGCACATCATAATTAAAATGACAAACATTAATGACAGAGAGAGAATATTAAGGGCAGCAAGAAACACAAAGTCAGCGATCTACAAAGTAGCTTCCATAAGGCTGTCAGCTGACTTCTCAACAGAAACACTAGAAGCCAGAAGGAATGCCATAGCTTATTCAAGGTAATGAAAAGGAAGGATCTGAAACCAAGATTACTATATCCAGCAAGGCTATCATTCAAAATAGATGATGAAATAAAAAGCTTCCTGGTCAAAAAAAGAAAAACAAACAAACAAACAAACAAAAACCTAAAGGAGTTTATTACCACTAAACCAGCATTGCATGAAATGTTACATGAGCTTCAATAATAATAATAATAATAATAATAATAATAAGGCAATAAATAAGTGTCTATCAGTAATAACCTTAAATGTAAATAGATTAAATGCTCCAATCAAAAGGCATAGGGTAGCTGAATGGATTAGAAGACATGGCCCACATATATACTATCAAAAAGAGACTCCTCCCTCAGAACAAAAAACATACACAGGATGACAGTGAAGGAATGAAAACATTTTTTCCATGCAAATGGAAACAAACAAACAAAAAGTAGGGGAATCAATATACTTGTAGCTGACAAAGTAGACTTCAAAGCAAAGGCAAAAACAAGAGATAAAAATGGACAATGCACCCAATAAGAGGATATAACACTGATAAACATATATGCACCCAATATAGAAGTACCTAAATATATAACAAAGCTCTTGGAATAATTTAACAGAGAGATCAATATCAAAATAGTCACAGTAGGGAAGTTTAACATGCCACTAACATCACTGAATATATCTTCTAGACAAAAAGTCAACAAGGAAACAGAGAACTTAAACAACACATTAGATCAGATGGATTTAGTTTATATTTAAAGCACATTCCACTCCAAAGCTGCAGAATATTCTTTTCGAGTGCACATGGGACATTGTCAAAGCTAGACAACCTATTAAGACACAAAATAAGTATCTACAAATTTAAGAGGGTTGAAATCATATCAAGCATCTTCTTGGGAAGAGATAACCAAAGAACTTATATGCATAGCCCATGGACAAACAATAAGTTGTGGAAACTCTGGGGAGGGGGCATGATTGGGTAGAGGGGGTCAATAGGAGAAATAGGAGTCATCGGTAATACTTTCAACAATAAAAAAAAGTCAGAATGATTTATCTCTTAAAAGGCAATATATCTTGTTGTTGCAGAAAATGGGGATGGGCAATTTCATTTCTTACCCTAGGAACATTCTTTCTTTTAAAAACCCATAAATTTTTTCCTTGTTTGGTCTAAATTATACTTACTTTTCTCCTACATAAGGTACAATAAGACGTGTTAAAACTGGTAATTTTACAGTGCCTGGGCAAGGATTGATCTACTTTCTTGTTTTCTCTCAGAAGATACTACATTTATTTAGTTTATTATTGCCTCTAGTTTTAACACACATTAAGGGCATATTTACACAGATTTGTATTCATATGATTTTCTCCCCAAAACTTTAGCAAATCTCTCTTAGTGAAGGTCATTTCCTGATTTAAAAACATTAGAGAATTTTATAAACATCCCTGAGACATACACATTTAGCATAAAAAATAAATTCTTTTGGCATGCTTCATGTTCAAAAAGAATGGCACAGTTAATTACCTGCTGAATAAAAAATTAAATGTATACATCCTTTACTTCAGCACCTAATCTACTCAATCTACTCAAATGCATAGACTTCACCTGATTAATGAAAGGATTCTGTTTAGATATTTGTAATGCATGTGTACATTAAAAGAATATTGTAGATTTAGGATTCCATAATTTCCAGGTAACTGGACAATTATTTTGTACCACAGATTTAAATCCACATGAACATAATTTTTCCCTAAAATTAAGGCAATCATTACATAATAATAACAACAAAACAAGTAACAAAAATAAAGTAGCTCAGTAATAATGGAATTTGTAGATGCATGCATGATAAAGTAAGTGCCATAAGTCATTGTAACTCAAAGGTTATTCAATAATAAAAAATGTAAGAAAATAATTTCATGAAGTTCTAATTTTAGATGCCAATAATTCATGTTTTGAAATATTTTTATTTCCTCATAATTGCCACTGTATTGGAACTGGAGTATGTGCACAATTTTAGAGTAATTCAAGTCATAATTTCATGCCCTGGTCAGTGTGGCTCAGGTGGTTGGTGCATTGTCCCATACAACAAAAGTTGTGGCTTTAATTCCAAGTCAGGACACATCTAGGCTACAGGTTCAATCCCAGGTCTAGGAATGTGCTGGAGGGCAGCCAATAGATATTTCTCCCTCACATAATGTATCTCTATCTCTGTCTCTATCTCTACCATCCCTATCTATCTATCTATCTATCTATCTATCTATCTATCATCATCATCATCATCTATCATCATCATCTATCTCTTCTCTCTCTATCTCTATCTCTTCTTTCTCTCTCTCTCTCTCTCTCAAAAATAAATAAATAAAAATGCATCATATTTGAAAAAAATATATTAGATTAGCTTGAATTAAAAGTCATTTCTGATTAAAGAAAAGAAACTATATATTTCTAAAAAAAAAGTGCCAAGGGGCAAAAAGTTACAATAATTGAAAAGAAGATAGTACATTCAGTTTAATCAGTATTGAAAATAAAGGAGGTTATAAATTGGACTTTTAACTCACACAGAAAGTAATTTTAGTAGCTAACACTTCTTGAAAGACAAAGGAAAATGATCTATGTGGAAGTCTAAAGAGAACAAATGTAAGAGTTATTTAAGTAGTGTCTAGTGAAACAAGGCACACTGTGATATGTGAACCTGTAAACTAGATTTTGGTAATAGAGAAACTGCCATAACGTTTATCATGGGACTCAGGATACAACTGAAAGAGAAACCCTTTGATTAAAGGTAATTCTTTTTCTCTCTCTCTCAGTCTCATCTAGTTTCCAACAGTTTGTAAATCTCATGTGAACACAGAACTCTCTTCTTATCTTTTCATTTTTCTCTGCTCCTGTTTTGCTTCTTAAAAATATTTTTAGCTCAGCTTCACAACAAAAAATATATAATTTTATAAAGGCTTTGGAGTTTTTTTATGTTAAAAAAATGTCACTAAAGTGAATAAGCAGTAGACTATTTTTTAAGACAATTCAAACTTAATAAATTAGATTAAGAAATCAAAACAACTTTTGAATTCCACTTAGGATGTAGAAAACTAGAAAGGAAATTATTCTTAGCCTTAGAATAACACCAAACATTTGGACAAATTGCAGATTCGTGGCTTCTCTTGAAACCATAAGAGAATTGAGGTCACAAGGCAACCATCCACTCAGAAATCTAATGACAGATAAGCTACTGCAGGGAGAGATTGAACATGCACTTGCTTGCCTGGGAGAGCCTGATCAACTGGAAGAGTTATTGAGTTAGTAGAGGCTGACAGTGGAGCTCTGATAGTCACAGAGTAAGGAGACTTTATAGCCTCTGGTAGGCTCTTTTCTACTGTCCACACTACAGGAAATTAGGTTTACAGTTGTTTGTATGGAAATATATATATAGAAAGCTAATATACAAAATGACCCTTCAGGAGTTCCACCAGAGACTGGGAGTTTGATCACTTGCTATAATGTGTGCTTACCAACAGGGGGCAGCATAAATGAAGGAAGGCCCAGTCAGCAGCCAGAAAGCCCCTATCTTCTCTAATGGCCAGCCAGGCCTAGGAACCCTGGCTGTGCACAAATTCCGTGCACTGGGCCTCTAGGAATTAATAAATAACAATACATGTGTTTCCTGTACTGGGAACTATAAACCTAGTTTTCCCCCCACCCTGTATAAAACCAGACACAGAAAAGAAAAAGGAGAAGGGGAAGGGGAAAGGGAAGGGGAAGAGGAAGGGGAAGAAGGGGAAGGGAAAGGAGAAGAGGGAAGAAGGATCTAGTGAGGGGGAAGAGAAAGAGATAAAGAAAGCAGAGACAAAGAAAAGGCCGAATAGGAATAACATACATGAGAGCCCCGATCCAGTCTCTCTCAGGATGGATGCCTGTGGGAGGGAAACAGGAAAGGTCTCTATCAGAGACACAGGAAACTCCATCTGAACCCCTTTTTTAAATCTCTACTATAGAACTAAAACCTTAATCTGATTGTGTAAGGGCAGGCAACAAACATTATTCCCCTTAGGACATTGGGGAAAACTCATTGCAGATGGAGTAAGAGAAAAGAAAAATCTAGGTTAATAGGAATTACCCAAACTGACACATCAATAAAAGAGATAATTAAAAAGCACACACCATCCAAGAGCTGTAGAACAATGTCAGGTGGTCTAACATGTATGTAATTGAAATCCCAGAAAAAGAAAGAACATGGTGGATGAAATAGTTTTTTTTTTTTAATTTCTAACAGGATGGGGGAGATGGAGTGTGTTAGAAGGGGTCAATGGCAGGGAAAGGGGGACATATGTAACACTTTCAACAATAAAGACTTTAAAAAAAGAAACAGTGCCACACCTTCTAGATAGATAGATGGTAGATGATAATAGGTGGTAGATAAATGGCAGATGATAGATGATAAATAGATAGATGGATAGATAGATAGATAGATAGATAGATAGATAGATAGATAGATAGATAGATAGATAGATAGATGATATATAGATAGATGATAGAGGATAGATAGACAGACAGACAGACAGACAGACAGACAGACAGACAGACAGACAGATAGATAGATAGATAGATAGATAGATAGATAGATAGATGATAGATAGATATATATAGACAGACAGACAGACAGACAGACAGACAGACAGACAGACAGACAGACAGATAGATAGATAGATAGATAGATAGATAGATAGATAGATAGATGATAGATAGATATATATAGACAGACAGACAGACAGACAGACAGACAGACAGACAGATAGATAGACAGATAAATGATAGATAGGTAGATATCTCTTTCTGGGGGAAAATGTGGCTTAGAATCTTTAGTAACAAACACCAAACAAATATCCAAAAAGATCAGAGAACACAAAGGCGATTAATTCCAGTGAAATAACATTTGGGAATTGTAGTTTCAGCTCCAACATCTGGAGAGCTTGGACATTGTCACTCCTATTATTACAGGAAGAAAATGCTCGAAGAACTGAAGCATAATAAGGTTTTGTGGGGTGTTTTTCTTTTTCTTTTTGTTTTTTTTATACATCAGAGACATAAAGTTGCAGCACAAACTGTCACCCCGAGGTGAGGAAAGACAGACAAATCCAGCATCACAATTGAGGTTTACTTACCAGGAGGAGCAACCATAAACTAGTAATGATATTTAATTAGTAATTTTGTTGAATGGTGGGAGGGTTGTGTGTTTACTAGTGTTAGAGTGAAACACACCCGGGGGGCCACATGGTTAGGGGCAAACTTAGTTAAAGCTTCCATGGGCCCTGCAGGTGAGAATTGAAGCAAGATCCCCACATGGTCCTGGCAATAGAAAGAAAAGAACGATTATTGTGAAATAAACCTCAAAAAGAGGCCAACCCTCCAGGGAAATAGATTTTGTCGGAGCCTTATCCTAATAGAAGGACATTCATCCCACTCCTGCTCCCTGCAGCATTCTTTTCTCATCTAAGGTGTGTGTGTAAGGCGGGAGCTATACCACTGGGATACACTTGTGAAGGTGACAGCCCCATGTCACTTGCCTACTAAAAAATTAAACTTAATCATAATATTATAGACTGCTTCCCTGCCCTCATACTTATTTAAAGAGTCCCAAACATAAGAAAAGTGACCAAAAAAAAAAAAAAAAAAGACAGGAGGAATTTGCAGCCTCTGGTTTCTTTATCTAAAGCAAATACACACAACCAACTTCTGGCCAGATTAACATTACCCCCTACTTCATATCTGGTTTCCAATTTAAAGGTATGAGGCATGTGAAAAGCTAAGAAAAAGTACAGTCTAAAGATGTAATCAGGCATTAAAATCAGACTCAGATATAACACAGATGTTAGGAATTTAAAGTAAGTGATTAATATATTATGGCTATGATGGGGAAAATTAAACACAAGAACATATGAATAATATATGCAGAGAGATTAAAAACTCTAAAAAATATCAAAATAAAATGCTAGAAATAAAAACATTGACAGAATTTTTTTAAAGCCCTCAATTAGTTAACCAGTAGACTGGGAGCATGGCTAAAGAATCTATGAGCTTGAAAATAAGTCAATAGAAACGTCTTAAAGTAAAATGTGAAAGGAAAAACAAATTAAACGCACACACACACACCCATACACATACATATATACACATACACATATGCACACACATACATACACACACACACACAGCAGAACAAAACATATAAGAAACAGACAGTTTCAAAAGGTATAATATAAATGAAATTGGAATACAGAAGAAGAAAAAGAGAATGGACCAGAGGAAATATACAGAGTATTAGTGAACAAAATCTCCCAAACTTAAAAACAAAACAAAACAAAAAAAGTCAAACTACAAATTTAGAAAGCTTAGAGAATACCAAACAGAATAATATTTTAAAAAATTGGCCGAAACCGGTTTGGCTCAGTGGTAGAGTGGCGGTCTGGGGACTGAAAGGTCCTAGGTTCGATTGCGGGCACATCCCCAGTAGGGGGCATGCAAGAGGCAGCTGGTCCATGTTTCTCTCTCATCGACATTTCTAGCTCTCTATCTCTCTCCCTTTCTCTCTGTAAAAATATCAAATATATATATATATATGAATTGAAGAAGAAAAAAATAACCAATAACTTAGAGTTCTATGACCACTGGAGATTAGCCTTTAAAAATGAAGGTGATATAAAGACTTTCTCAGATAATAACAGTACAAATTTGTGACCTGAACTGTAAGGAATGACAAAAAGAATTCCTTCAGCCAAAAGAAAAAGATAGATCAGAAATCTATATCTTCAGAGTTTACCCAAGAGGCATGTAAGGAGACATGACAAGTATACATAATGTGGTCTGCTGGGTGGGACCCTGAAGGGAAAAAGGTCACAATGTACAAATTAAGAAAATCTGGTTAAAGTATGGGCCTCAGTCAATGATGATGGATTAGTATTTATTAATTCCAACATGTGTGCCATAGTGGTGCAATTTGTTGATAACAGAGAAATGGGTCTGGAATATATGGAAATTGTCTATATTATCCTTACAATGTTTCTGTATATTTAAAAGTATTCTAAAATAAAAATGTTTTTATTTCAAACTAACAAACAAAAATACCTTGACATATCACATTAAAAATGTTGAGAACAAAATATAAAATCTTGAAAGCAGCAGGAAAAGGACACATTATATAGACAGGAACGCAGGATATGACCCGCAGGTTTGTTTATGGAAACCTTGTGAGCCTGAAGAGATACAGCGAGGCCTTAACTGGCTAAAACACTAAAATTTACAAAACCCACATCCACAATACCCCCCCCCCACACACACAGGCCTACATGCAACTATCAACCTCAAATTCTACATCCAGAAAAACGACTGTGAAAATTGAAGGCTGATTTTCAGGTCCAACTACATTGAAATAATCACTGTACTCTTCCTCTCATTCTTCCACTAATTACAGGGCAAAACGCTGGAAAATAAACAGCTACCTGTTTAGACTCTGGAATACAGGAAATGACAAGCAGACTGAAAGGGAAATCAAAACTCCAGTAATAGCTGATAAGGTGATGGTATCTTTTTTTTTGTTATTGATGTTTCATACATTCAGGTTGAGACTCTGTGATTGCTGCTATGCCAGAGCTGTGCAGTGGGCACAGATCAAAAGTTTTCAAGAGAAATCTCTCTGCTGACAGAGGCCCAGGAAGGGGGTCAATGGGAATAATTCTCTCTCTCTCTCTTTCTCTCTCTCTCTCAAGTATATATTTTTTTATTGATAATATTGCATATATCTTCCTTCCTCCCCCTACCTTTATACTCCTCCTCCTAGCCTTTACCCACCCCCTTTATTATTTGTTTGCTTGTTTGACCCTTTGCACCCAAACAAGTTACAGTAATGAGGCTTCTCTCTGAGATCAGCAGAGGCCAAAAGGTACCTAGACATGTGAGAGAAAAATCTTTCTTTTTGGCCAAACGAACTGGAAAATAGATGTCCCTCTGGTCTGAAGTTTATGTGGGGAATTCCTGCTATATTTTTCTTTCTACTCAACCTCAAAAGGAGACCAATTTAAGAAAATGTATGGGAGATTAAAACACAATTTTAGCCAGAAAACCACGAAGAGGCAGCCATAGGATGTGAGGGAACCTAAGAAGAAAAGGAAGTTGGAAAAAGAGAACTCCTAAATTTGTGTACAGTCTTGCATTGGTCCCGAGCTGCACATGTGTGGAACTGAGTTAATGATTATGGTCTCACTATTAACAAGTCGATTGCCCACTAAAGGAAAATAAATTTAAAAAAACACAAATTAAATAATCTGTATACAGTTTTCATAGGATCCAAATGCATCAGCCACAACAGCAAAAATGTTTATGATTACTTTGTTTCAATAAGAACCAGAAAATTTGTCAACTGCTAAGGAAAAAGAAAATCAGCAGTCTTTAGCCTGAAACCTGCTTGAATGAGATGTCACTGGCTGATTCTAGAACAGTTTAATCATCAAAACAAGTATAATAATAGATTATAATTCATAGATGAAAATATAAATATTTGTTTATACTGATATACATAAATATAGAGGAGGCAAGGAAACCTCCTCTTTGTAGTTTAATATCAACTAACAATAGAGGAGAAATTAGGTTAGCAAATTATTCATCCCTGCTAAAACAAAGAGATCAAGTTTGATGAGGGATATAATATTTACCTATCCTATATATTAAAACCCTAATATGCAAATTGACAGAACCACAGAATGATCAGTAGCTATGACACACACTGACCACCAGGGGCCAGATGCTCAATGCAGGAGCTGCCCCCTGGTGGTCCGTGCGCTCCCACAAGGGGCACACCAGCTCAGTCAGAAGCCGGGGTCATAGCTGGTGAGCTCAGCAGCAGTGGCGGGAGCCTTTCCCACATCCCCAGCAGCACTAAGGACCCCTTGGGGGATGTAGCACTGTGAGAGGGCATTCCCCAACCCACACTCACCCCCAGTGCACGAATGTCATGCACCAGGCCTCTACTGTTTACATAATCTCAAAATATAACCCCACAAATTACTTACTTCAAAGGGCAGTGCAGTTGTTTAAGTAGAGAAAAAGGCAGGCATTCTTTGGTCTGATTAATGTCCATAGTATCACATTCAAATGAGAATCTCAAGGCTACACTTGCTTGCGACAGCCAGCAGCCACTGGTGCAGCCCTGTGCCACCTGGAGGTTAAACTGTCCACCCCACGGCTCCTCTCCCCAGAGGGCCATAGCAGCGAGGGATGCCTGCTCACAGACTGTGGGAAAGGCTGCTGTGGTGAGTTTATCCTCTTATTTCTTAGTGTTCCTTACTGTGTATTTGCCTGCCTGTGCCCTTCAGTCTGGTGACAGATTTTACCAGTTAATTAGCAGCCAGCCTTAATTCTGCACATTAGGCAGAATTCAAAGCTGATGCCATCATGTTAACCTTTCTGAAAGGGGGCGGGGACGTCTGCAGGTGGTCCAACACTACTATACCCAATGCAGCGGCCACCTTCTCTTCTCCTTCTTCCGTTCTCCCCTGCCTTCATGCCTGCCTGCCTGCTGCCTGCCTTTCTCCGGTGTTCAGTAGGCACCTACGATTCGAATTATTTCAGATATTCTTTTAATAATTCCGAAAACTAGTATTAATGGTTCATCTCTATAGTATCACTCGTACTGAAATATGCATTAATAATATTCATATTTGAGTGCCATCATTACAATTTTAGTCGTTAAGTCCAGAAAATGATGCAAAATGTGTACTTATGCCAAAACTGGTTTGGTTCAGTGGATAGAGCTTTCAGTCTTTGGACTGAAAGATCCCAGGTTCGATTCCGGTCAAGGGCATGTACATTGGTTGCGGGCACATCCCCAGTAGGGGGTGTGCAGTTGGCAGCTGGTCGATGTTTCTCTCTCATCAATGTTTCTAGCTCTCTATACATCTCCCTTCCTCTCTGTAAAAAAAATCAATAAAAGATATTTTTAAAATGCACCCATAATGCCAGGTAAGTATTTTAAAATAAATTAAATCCCATAACAAAATATCTCCCAGACAGTTCTCTGCAATGCAAATAAACTTGTGATTGGTCGAAAAGATCAAATCCCATAAAGCTCTTCAAGCTGGACCATGAAACCAAATATCAATGGCAAGATATAGCAGCATGTAATTGTGATTTCATTAAGGTCTTAACGAACCTGAGAAAGGTCCCTGGGTTTCAATTCAGCAATATAAAAATCACTAGGATTTCACAGTGAACAAGGAAAGCTTGATGGTCATCACATGGCATCTGAATAATTTCAGAGATGTCTGAAGAAGATCTAATAGAAGAAGTTTCTGTCCACAGAGCAGATCAATGTCCTCAAATCTGACAATGCTTCCATTTGACGACAAGAAACCATCAACTCAGTCCATTGTACCACAGAAACTCTTCCCATGTTCCAAATCAGGTTGCTAGCACAGTTCACCTCATAAACTGGATATCTACAAATGAAATTCTTCATTATCTACTTTCTTATCAAAGCATTAAGGAAACATTTTGCCATGTATCCAATAAAAAATAAAGTGGTTGAATAAATTGTTTGGTAGCTTGGGTTTAGTCTTTACATACCAATTTTAGAAAAATATATTAATATAGATGTTAAACAATGGTAAAATAAATCTTGATGCACAAAATCCAATAAGTAATATTAATTGCTATATGCACAGAGTATTTTAGGAATATATAATGTTTGGTGAACAGTGAGAAGACTGTCAGAGAGTTATTGCAGATATATGGACTTCCTAGTTTAGTATCTCACAGTTACATTCTGTTCAATATAAGTACTAAATTGAATTGAATATCTTTAACATCTTGCCATCCTTTCAAAACCCACACTCACCATGCACAAATAAAAAGACAATATATTGCTATGTGTTTTTTAATATATATTTTATTGATATTTTACAGAGAGGAAGGGAGAGAGATAGAGAGTTAGAAACATTGATCAGAGTCATTGATCAACTGCCTCCTGCATGCTCCATACTGGGGGCATGCCCGCAACCAAGGTACATGCCCTTGACTGGAATTGAAACTGGGACCCTTCAGTCCGCAGGCCAGGCCGAAGCTCTATCCACTGAGCATACCAGTTTCGGCTGTATATTGTTTTTTTAATCATGAATTGACTACCATTACCCATTTGCCCAGGCCACAAGCCTGGTGATTCTCTTAAAGTTGTGGTCCCTGTGTCAATGCATAACCTTCTTTAAGACACATCAGCTCTTCCTCATTAATAAACAACGTTCTCTTTCTCTCCTTTTCCACTGACTCTTTTTTTAAAATTTACTAATAATTTATTTTTTAAATTAAAATTTACTTCAATATCAGTCTGTATTAGACAATCACTTTACATATGGTCCTACCTATATTTGATTATAGTGTAACTACCAATTTATAATTCTCAACCCCTTTTTGTTTTTCACATAACCTCCCAAATCCCCGCCTCTCTGGCAGCAATCAGTCTGTTCTCTGTATTTGTAAGTCTGTTTCTATTTTGTTTAGTTAGTTTTCTCTTAATATTTTGCTTTTAAGTTCAATTATGATATTTGTCTTTCTCAGTCTGACTTATTTAAATTAGCATAATACCCTCTAGGTCCATTTATACTGACCCAAAAGTTAAGATTACAAACTATTTTTTTTCCACAGGAAATAAAGCATCAACAAAATTAAAAGGCAGCATATTAAATGGAAGAATATATTTGCCAATTATGCCTTTGATATGGACTATTAGCGAACATTTTTTAAGAACTCAGAAAACTCAACACCAGAAAAATGAACAAACCAATTAAAATCTGGGCAGAAGACTTGGATAGACATTTCTCCAAAGAGGACATACAGATGGCCAGTAGATATATAAAAAGTTGGTCAGTGTCACTAATTGCCAGAGAAATGCAAATCAAAAACAGGATGAGATACCACCTCAAACCTGTCAGAATGGCTATCATCAACAAATAAACAAATGCTGACGATGTGGAGAAAAAGGAACCCTCGTGGTGGGAACGCAGAATGGTGCAGTCACTGAGGAAATGGTGTGGAAGTTTCTAAAAAAAAAAAAAAAAAAAGAGTAAATATGGAACTGGCTTGTGACCCCACCAGTTCCACTTCTTGCTATACAGCCAAAGAAAACCAAAATACTAATTTGAAAAAATATATGCAATCCTATGTTCATTGCAGCATTATTTATAATAGCCAAGATATGAAAGCAGGTCAATTGTCCATCAACAGATGAATAGATAAAATTGTGTGGTACATTTACACAATGAAATACTACTCTGTCATAAAAAATAATAAGAAATCTTACCTTTGTGATTGCACTGACTTTATTTCACATTCTCATTATATCTTGCTCCCAGGTTACTATTATAAATGGCAATAGACATCCCTCTCTCTCCATTTTTAATTTCATTAATAAATTGTCACACATTTGCCAAAATACTGTTTAAATATCAAATAGATGAAGTCATTCTTCTTTAATAGTTCTTTGTTGCTGTTAGGAAAAAATGCACACTCTTTACCATGACATATAGTACTCCTCAAAATGTGACCTTTTTTTCCCTCAACATCAAATGTGCCTCATGTTTCAACTTGCTAAATTTATTAAACTTTCTCAGATTTATCATATTCTTGTACTTCTCCATAACTTTCCTATATCTGGAATAATTTTATTCATTTTTTCCACTTGGTTGTCTTCTTGAATAGAAAAAATAATTGTTTCATGATATCATCTCTTGACTGGCATAAGTATTCCTACAACACCTTGTAAATTTTTTAGATCAAACTTGTTATAATGTACTTTTAATTTCTAATGCCCTATTACATCATTTTAAAATATATTTTATTGATATTTTACAGAGAGGAAGGGAGAGAGATAGAGAGCTAGAAATATCGATGAGAGAGAAACATCAAGCAGCTACCTCCTGCACACCCCTTACTGGGGATGTGCCCGCAACCACTGTACATGCCCTTGACCAGAATTGAACCCGGGACCTTTCAGTCCGCAGACCAACGCTCTACCACTGAGCCAAACCAGCTTTGGCTATTACACAAAATTTTAAAAAATGTATAAAGTATGAATTTTACTTTAAGGAGCTCATACTTATTTGGTGGAAATGTTAAAATATATTAGCAAAGAGTATACTAGCATTTAAGGACATATAACATTTTGTTGCAGGTGCTTTTTGTACCAATTTTTATAAAACCTAATTTATAAATCTCTTTAAAGCAACCTTGCCTTCAACAGTTCCATGTCGATTTCCTCTCAAGTGACCACCAAGACTTAATCTCATATCTCTTTAATGCATTATCATCACTGCTGGCAGACTGATGTTTCTAAAATATAGATTGGGTTCTGTAACTTTCCAGCTTAAAAGCTTTCAGTGGCACCACATCGTCTACGGGAAAAAATTAAAACTTGGTGACACTCACCTCATGACCTATAAAAACCTAACTCTAAATTACCTTTCATGCTTTATTTCCTACAGTTCTACTCCAGTTTTAACCACAGCAAATCATATCATTCTTTGAGCCTACCATGACTTCTCTGCATGCTATTCATTTTTCTTGAAATAATTTCTACTTGAAGAATCAATACTCACAATACTACAGTCTCCTTTCAAGTTTTCCTTGACTTGTCACTCCCTGATATTAGTTACTCATTAGTCTAAACCACAAAAACCTACTAAATGTTTGTGCAATCATATGATGTTGTATTTTCATTACAGAACAAAAATGTATGACTCTGATTAGACTAGAAATTTCTGAGGCAGATACTATCCTTTTTCATCTGTGTGTTTTCAAGGGCTAACACAGACTAATTTATAAGGCATTAATCCATGTTTTTGAGTCAAATGAATGAAAAATGGATGAATGTAAATATAGTCATACACAAGTATATGCTTTTATCCATCTTATTTTTGTATCAAAATTATTTTTCATCCATGTTGCAAAAAAATCATGTATGTTACATACAAATGAGTATGTGATATGCCACTTATATATATATTGCATGTGATATACATATATATACATATATCTGTGTGTATCCTATATAATAAATAAATATATCCCAGTGTTCCATTTTTAAAAGAGTATTCTATAATCTTAATAAAATATATTTTATTATTTCTTTTTATTTTATTCTTCACCTGAAAATATGTTTTTCACTGATTCTGCAGAGAGAGGAAGAAGAGGGTGAGGGAGAGAGAAATATTGTTGTGAGAAAGAAACATCAATCATACACATCCCAACCAGGGATTAAACCCACAACCGGGGTATGTTTCCTGACTGGGGATCAAATCCATGGCCCTTTGATGCATAGGAAGATGCTCTAGCCAACTGACCCACACTGGCCAGTTTGGTTGTTATTTGTTATATTTTACACATGATCCTTTATGGAACATTTTTGGGGGTTTATTTAAATTTTAAACATCTGTAATGAAATGTAGTTTACTTAATGTAATTATGCATTTGATTTTACATTAAGAACTTCTTATTTTAGTGAAGATTTTCTAAATTTAGACTCATAATTTAGACAAGCATATAAATCTCTGTAGCTTTGGCCATCAAGTGTAGAACTAGGCATCAAGACTCATAAAAACGTCAAAGGTCTGGAGTGCTATAAAAGATCTGGTTATAAATGAATTAAACCCAGTAAGAGTTCTCACAATGTAGTGCACAGCTTGAACACCTCAGGACTGTGCCTTAGAGAGTAACCATGCATTTGTTTTTGTCCCCAGTTATATACTACCCTGCTTTCATAATGAGTACTGAACTCAAAGTACTCAACAGTTATTTTATTTGCCATTGATTTTTTCAAATCTGAAGGTGACCCAGTCTGATGTATGCCTATGCCCGTATACAAAGTTCCCAATATATCCTAACAGGCAATACTAAAGACAATAAAAGTTGGAAGTCATCTATATAAAACTACCTGGATAATAAAAGCTCATTTCAGGGAGCTGAATAGATAAGATATTGATTCTGGTGAAAGACAATGTATGTTCAACTCATGGTCTGGTAATGGAACAGAATTAGAAAGATTGGTTGTCACCACAAATAACCTGAATCTCCTCATGAACTAAGATGGTTTCTAAATGTGTAAAACTGTCAACTTGGCGGAACTTGCAAAATACAGCATGGTCAGGTAAAGCAGAATAAATGTAGGAGAGGATTTCATTATTTAATTACAATCCAGACACTAGATGTAGCTCTTCAATTAATATTAGCCAGGTTAATAGTCTACATCACATATTAAACTCAGGTACCTTTTTCTTCTCCATTATTTTGTTAAAGAGAAGTGGTTTTTGTTTGTTTTGTTTGTTTTATTTTTAGTGCCTTTTGTCCCCAGGCATTGTTCTAAGTTTTAGAGACCCAGTGTTGAATAATGAATGAATAGAAAAATAACTTGAGTTTACAAAACATATATTTGAGTGGGAGAGACAAAGAAAAAGAAACTAAATGTATAATATTACTTTTCAGTAGTGAAAAATGTATAGTATAAGGAATTTTAAAAAATATAAAAATGTTGTTATATAGAGTTTTCAGGGAATACTTTTATGAAAATGATACTTGGGCAGAGAATGAAATGAAGTGAAATTATAGTTCTATAAATATCTAGGCATCGGCTTTTTAACATGAGGGTAAACCAGTATAAATCTTCAGAAGGAAACATGATAGGCATATATTGTGGAAAAAGTCTAAACTATTTGAACAAGAATATGAAAACTTATACATGAGGTCTCAGAGTTATCCAGGGACAAAGCCAACTGGGGCCATATGATGACTTACTAAGTACTATGGATGGCATTTTAATATGGTTGGAAAGCCATACAGATATTTTGAGTAAAAGAACAAGAGTCTGTTGAGAGGAGTTGCAAATGGAGGAATCATGGAGACAAGTTGATAGAGTTTTGGAGTAGGTTAAACAAAAGATAAAAGTGGCTAACACAAGAATTTTAGTGATTATACTGGAGATAATACGCCAAATTTAATAAATAAATCAAAGATCACATATACAGATCGTCCTTATGTATTGGATATAGTATCTGAGAAAAGAGTAAAAATGATGACACTATCTTGAGTCTGATGGACTGATAGTTCCATATACTTACAAAAGACTGAGCAATGGAAAACATTCATGGAGATCATGTGGGAATAAAGAGTTTGGACTTGAATATATTATACTTTAAATGCATTTAGATATCAAGAAGGGGGAAAACATGTGTCTGGGTTTTGAATAGTCACAAGAGAATGAGAGAGAGGATGAGTCTTTAGATAAATATTTATGGGTCATCAAACAGATAATTTTTATTCATGGGTCTGGATAAAATGACCAAATGAAAGAAAAAAAAAGGTACAAAGGTACATAGAAAGTACATATAACCTTGGGATATTATGTTACCTCAAAGGAAGAAAATCAAGAGAAAAGGTATTTTAAAAAACACACTGATTTCTATCAGAATCCAAGAAACAAAATTGTTTTTAAGAAAGTGATCAATGGTGTCAGTAGCTCTAAAAGTTCATTTAAAAAAGGACTGAATTTTAATAGATAATTGTTATAACATACCACCCCAAATCTCCAAGGGGTAACAAATATTTATTTCTCACCTACATAGGAATTAAATGTGCATTAGCAGAGGGAAGAAATGGTGGAGTTTGCTCCATATATTCATTTTCATACCAGGCTTCTTCTGACTCCAGAAGGGATAATTTAGTTGTAGTGGCAGGTCAACCTGCGGCTGAGGCCCATAGCCAATATCTTTGGCAATATCTCAAGAAAGGAGTTAGAAATACATAGCCCTACCTTACTCTAATCCTGTTCTCTCATCTTTTGCAGATGCTTCCATTGATTAAATTCAGCTGTAAAATAAGAATAAAGGAAAGCACTAATGCAGTTCATAAGTTTAAAAAGTGTGGAGAGAGGTCAAGTGTAGATTTGGTGGGATAAACCTAAGATATCAATACATCGTTATTTTAATGCTATAATTATGTAATAAATATTGATATGTGACTATATGTTTTCCTTTTGCATAGCATTTTGGAAACTCTTACACATAGCATAGACTCTATAAATTTAATTTGCATATAAAATGTGGTATAACTGAAATATTTTATATTTATAGATTAATTCATGAATAATTTATTTTATGCATTAAGCCCCTACATCCATGAAATTTGTTTAATTATTTAAGTCCTCTTAGATAGCCTTCAACCATATTTTGTACTTTCCTGTCTAAAAATACTACACATTATTTCTTAGATTAGTTTCAAAGTATCCCGTAGATTTTTCAAAATGTATTTTCCAATTGGTTATCACTGATATTTAGGATCACAATGGTTTTCATATACATATTTCTCATGTATCACAGAATGGTATTATCATTAATCTCTAGGTGTTTTATCCATTCTACCAAATATTTTTCCAAAAAAATAATAATTGAACTGTTGGTAAAATCACTTGCAGGAGGTTCTGGGCTTCCTTTGTATTCATTTTTGTGAACAAAGCACAATTAGTGATATATTTATTTATCTTTCTATTAGTAGATATTGTTTTACTTGGGTATTATTATTTAATTTTAATTAAAGATAGAAAATAACTAAAATTGGAAAATGTACTTATTTCTCATTCCCTCTTTCATTTTTTTAAAATATATTTTATTGATTTTTCATAGAGAGGAAGGGAGAGGGATAGAGAGCCAGAAACATCGATGAGAAAGAAACATCGACCAGCTGCCTCCTGCACACCCCTCACTGGGGATGTGCCCGCAACCAATGTACATGTCCTTAACCAGAATCGAACCTGGGACCTTTCAGTCCACAGACCGACGCGCTATCCACTGAGCCAAAATGGTTTCGGCTCCCTCCTTCATTTGACTTAGTAAAGTTTTATATATCCCACTCTCTCTACCACATATTTTCTCCATTTATTTTTTAAACATTAGCTTTTAAGTTCCTTACTTTTAAATATGCATCTATCTATCTATCTATCTATCTATCTATCTATCTATCTATATAATATATGCAATTAAATTACTATTACGCATTAAAGTCTGACTTCTGGTTTTGGATTTGAGTCAGATGCATCAACATGAACTCATATTGCATGTTATTGGGTAGTATTAATGCATACATAGGTAGATCCAGGGACAGATACAAATATTTATTTTTGACATACTGTTATTTTTTTAGTTAGATGGGTTTTATTAAAAGTATTGCACCTACAAGGTATATCACCCATAAACATTAGTTTATAGTAGAATATAGAAAATGGCCTTAATTAATGAACTTGTTGAGGCATTCCAAATTGGTAGTCATGTTGAGTTATAAAATATATATGGTTCAGAGTTGGGTAATCAGAGGAACTTACTGAGGAAGTGGGGGAAGTGATAGCATAAGGTATATGATTTTTCTTTGTTCTTTTAAGCTAATACATAGGAAGCCAAGATCTTGAACTTCATTAAGGTTTACATAGTCAAGGAGAGAGAATCTAGAATTCATAAATCTTTCCAGAACATCGCAAGCCAGGCATGGAATAAGCTGTTAACTAGTTCTCTCTTGCTTAATTCTCTTTTCTTGCTATTTCTTTTATCATTGATCCCTTGACTCCCTTGAGTCTATTTTATTGATAGTCCTTCAGATTCCTGAAAACCTGGGTCCTCTTTTAGTTCACTCCCTGTTTATCTAAGTTTTTAAAACTTCACCATTAACACTAAAATATTTTTCCTTCCAGAATTATTGGTTAAATAGAGGTAATAACATAAGCTTTTAGAAGGATATGGTTTACGTGATTGAGAGTAGGAATATTAGTGAAAATATTTTTATTAATTCCTAATATGCACACAATAAACTATGATTATGATGTGGACACTAGCTTTGGAGAATATAACTTTCATTAACAGGGTAGAAAGAAATATGTACTTAGAAGGATATAATCCATCTATTTAAAAAGCAAAACAAAAGTTGCTTAAAGTATTTAATAAGATATAGGAAAGGATTCAGGGAATAAGATGCATGTGAAGTCAGACTTTAAGGGTAAAGAAGAGCTTTATTATGGGATAAATTTAAGTCATCACTGAGAGAGAGAGAAAAATAAAGAGAAAGAATAAAGAGGGTGAGGAGGCAGAAGGAAGGGAGAGAGGAAGGAACGAGGGGGGAGTAGGGAGAGAAAGAATAACTGAGTGACTTGATTTTAGAGAGTAGCTGTTAAAAAGATGGATAGACCATTATGCCTGAGATTTAGCAGAGGTGGTAATGATTAATGTACAGTTCCTTTGTTATGACATATTAAGAAAAATACATATGGACTCATAGGCCTGATCTTTTCTTTATTCAAGAATAAAGAGGCACACTTTGGGATATGTGCTGACACACTTCCCTGATGGTCTGGCTTTTCTTTTTCTTTCTTTTTTTTTCCATGAGTCTAGAAATTTTATTATTCTTTTTAAAATATAAACACATTTTATTTATATTAACACACGTGTTTAGTATAGTAATGGCTCTAGTTTTACAGATTGACTCATAAAAGAATTATAAAATGTCTTGAAAATAAAATCTCTATATAGTATAGCTTTTATTGAATTGCAAGAGATGAATTTTTTTTTTACATGAAGCAACCTACTGAGCTGCTGCTTCAAGAGATGAATTTTTATTTAATCATACATATAAAAACCTTTGGAAACAACAAAATAAGTCCAATTTCCTGTGTTCTGGGATTAATTTACTGTTTCTTCTATATTTAGATCCCACCATCCCTACCTCTAGAAGCTGAACAAGGCAAGGGATAAAGGAAATAAATAAATAAATAAATAAATAAATAAATAAATAATAAAGGCAAGGTAGATATATCAGACAAGTAATTACACAATTCTGTTTCTAATGGAAGTCTGGTCCATTCCCCAACCTACCCTGAGCTCTGTTGATTTACCCATAGGGTTGGTATAGTTATAGCACCTACTACATAAAAAAGACACTGGATTTTAACAACATATTTTAAGGATGCTAGTGTGTTCCTGAATGAACAGGTAAAGCTTTTATCTACAACAAAGGGAATTACTCATACCTAAAACCTTGTTTTACTGGGAGATGATGTCAGACACAGAAATCTATAATTTCAAATATACCCAACCTCAATGAACAGTGAAATAAAGAGATTTTTTAACATTTACAACATGTGTAATACTGTAGAAATTTCTATTATACATAACTGCAGAACACTAAATTCTCATAATTATTTTTGCTGATCATTATGCCAAATGTCAAGAGTTAACCAATCAAGAGTTATCAATAAAACTAGTATTTCATGTAAAAGTATCACTTATGATAAATTACCTTTTATAATATAAAATTAATTTCCTTAAAAAAATAGGTACTGCCCTAACCAGTTTGGCTCAGTGGATAGAGTGTCAGCCTGAGGACTCAAGGGTCCCGGGTTCGATTCTGGTCAAGGGCATGTGCCTTGGTTGCTGGCACATCCCCAGTAGGGAGTGTGCAGGAAGCAACCGATTGATGTTTTTCTTTCATCAATGTTTCTAGCTCTCTATCCCTCTCCCTTCCTCTCTTAAAATCAATAAAATATTTTTAAAAAATAGGTACCATGTACTAAAAAAAGTGTTGTGCCAAATAGTATTCCTATGTACATGTTTCTAATACAAACTAGCCATAAGAAAGAGAAAGTAATCAACCACATAATAACAAGGCAGATTATATGCTTTCATTAACTGTCCTATGAAAAGTTATCTTTAAAGAAATTTGGGAGGGCTGTAATTTTTTATTTTATTGAACTGCTAAGGGATTTATTTCTAATGTTCACCAGTTCCAATTTAGTAAACACTGAAAGCTCTGGTAATCAGAAAAGGCTTTGTATTTAAGAGTAATTTCATGAAATCCTCTACTTTGTAGTTTACAATAACAAATTAATACATGCACTATAGAACTGTGCTATGCAGTACAGGCCACTGGCCTCATGTGAATAATGAACACTTAAATGTGGCAAGTCCACATTAGTAAAATGCACACCAGATTTCAAGGGATTCATACAAAAGAATATAAAATAGCTTAATGACTTTTAATATTGATTTTATTCATGGGCAAGGAAAACACTGGATCAGGTGAGTTTAGAAAGGTTGGCCACAGGGAGCAGCAGGATGAAATGATAGGCAAGACACTGAATTAAGGATGTTAGCAAAACTAAGTAGGACTATGCTCCAAGCACAGCTTACTGATGCCCACATTGGGGGGCGGAGGGGTTAGAGGGGGGAAATGGGGAGCAATGGTAAAGTAGTGAAAAGGCTCAGCAATAGGCAGAGGAGCTGCATTTGAGCAAATGTTCTTAAATAATGGTCATTTCCTCTATAATCAGTTAAATGTCATGTTTTTAATATTATAGTTTTATTCTTCCCAAATCTCTAGGAAAGTTTTATTAAAGTCACATCTTCACAAATGGGATAAAATGGTATCTGACAAATCTGAGTAAAGGGTATAAAGATTTTTTTTGGTACTATTCATCATATTATAACTCATCTATATATAAAATGACGTTCAAATAAAAAGCTGGGAAAAGAAAAATATACATATGGACCAGTAGCAAAAACCCCGTACTATTATATATGTAAGGGTCAAATTCATCTAAGTTATTTGAAATAAAACCAGCCACAGCTTAGCTGGTTTTAAGGTAAGTTTTTAGCTTCTATTACCTAACAAGGAAGGTTAGCAAATCCAAACTAGTTTGTGAAACTCAGGTATTTTAGTTTTGGTTCAGATCCAAGGTCAAATTTCAAGCTATCCAAGACATGGATTGTACACACATCACACCTTTGCCAGAAGCCCTGTCTTCAAAAAGTAGAATGCTTTTAAATCCAAATTAATTCAGTGGCTGGAGCAAGCAAGACCATTTTTTATTTTTTTATTTTTTACTTGTATGGAGTTCCACTTAATGTATAGAGTACACCTGACCTATATATAACTTCTCAAGGTCTGTCCCAAAGCTGGAAATGTTTTTGTAAGGTAATTCAGCAAAACCCAGCAGAAGTTTAAATAATTCATCCAGGAAATATTTGTGCGAACTTTCTGGAAAAAGAAAAGTGATACAGAAACGGTTAAAAAAAAAAAAAAAAAGAAAGAAAGAAACTAAGTAATTCACTAAATAATTTTGCTAAATAAAATAGTAGAAAAATGAGGCACTCTGTGACTTCATATATTCATTGATATATTATTTTATTACTATACTTTTAATATACATATATATTTATTGTTGATAGTATTACAGATGTCTCTCATTGCCTCATCTTTACTTCCATCCTCCTAGCCCCTACCCACCCCACCCCATACCAGCTCTCCCCCATCCTATTGCCCATGTCCATGGGCTATGCATATCTGCACTAATAAAAGGGTAATATGCTAATTAACCAAGAGACCTTCTGGGAGACCTTTTGGACATCCTTCTGGACAAAGCCATGGTGGCGGGGCTGAAGCAGAAGCAGTTAGGAGTGGTCAGGTCAGCAGGGGAGGGCAGTTGGGGGTGAGCAGGTCAGCAGGGGGGAAAGGTGGGGGAAATGAGGCCAGTGGGGGGAGCAGTTGTAGATGATAAGGCCAGCAGGGGTGGCAATTGAGAGCAAGCAGGCCAGCAGGGGGGACAGCTGGAGTAATCAGGCTAGCAGGAAGGCCAGTTGAGAGCAAGCAGGCTGGTTGGGGAGTGTCATTTGGGAGTGATCTGGCTGGCAGGCAGAGTGGTAAGGGTGATCAGGCAGGCAGGCAAGCAGGTGATGGGTTAGGAGCCAGTGGTCCCAGATTGTGAGAGGGATATCCAACTGACAGTGTAGTCCTGATCCTTCAGTCAGACATCCCCAGAGGGGTCCCAGATTGAAGATGGTGCAGGCTGGGCTGAGTGACACCCTCACCTCGCACAAATTCCATGCACTGGGCCACTAGTAAATATATAAGTACTTTGTTTTGTCTTCTCAACTCCCCAAACCCACAACAAGGTATATCAGTCTGTTCCATTCCTCCATGCTTTGGGTCTTATTTTGTTGGTCAATTCATTTTCTTCACTAAATTCCACAAATAAATGAGATTATGTGATATTTGTCTTACTCAGATTGGATTATTTCACTTAGCATAATAGTCTCCAGGTCTTCTGAAGTAAAATCATTTATGGTATTTATGAATAATTCTGTTAACTATCCTACTTGCTTTTGCATCTGAACTGTAATATGAATAAATACTAGTACTCATGGTCTACAGAGAAAAAAAGTATACACATTCAGGGAAAAAAAATTACATATAAAAGTACTAGAAAGAAACAAATAATCTTTAAATAATTATTTATAAGTCTATTAAGGTTCTGGAGAAATTAAATTTTAGATTTCTATATGCTGCTTATAATACAATCTTAAAGCAGAATCTTAATGCTATTGATTTTTCTCTAAAATTAATATATATATATATATGTTAATATAATATTAACATGTCAGAAAATTGAACATTTTAAAATATTCTCACTGTATCTTTAAATATTTAAAATAATTTGCTATTAAATTTCAATATGTGGTTTAAGAGATATTAGGAAATTATTTAAAATATCTATCAAAGCACCACATTTTAAAATGAGTTAGATTTACTAAAGTCTTTATTTCTAAGTAAACTAAGGAAAATGTAAAAGGCATTAATTTCCCAAAAAGGAATATTTAAAAATAAATTGGATTATTGTGATAATATGTAAACAAACTTTGATATTTTGCATTGCTTCTGCTGTGCAACAAACCCATCATAAAGTACAAAAACAAATAATTTTTAGCATTATTCTATGACTAGAGATATTTATAGCTCATTGAAAGTATACATCTCTCAACTTCATAGAGACTGAAAATTAATCATCTTTTTAGTTTGGCTTGGTACAGTGATTTTCATCTATAATATAATAAAAATATATTTTCTTGGAACTGTTAACATGGTAGATTTAAGTTTAGAGCTAAATATTTAGCCATATTTAATAATTA
The DNA here is from genome assembly GCA_963924515.1 of Vespertilio murinus. Classification (NCBI taxonomy): domain Eukaryota; kingdom Metazoa; phylum Chordata; class Mammalia; order Chiroptera; family Vespertilionidae; genus Vespertilio; species Vespertilio murinus. Next base: position 59,869,476 of record OZ004712.1, read on the forward strand.
TGTACTATTGAACCCAAACTTTATTTTTATTCTGTTGCATAGTAAAGACTATTGGAAGTTGCCTAAACATTGTTAAGAGATAATTATGTGATAGATAAGTAAATATACAGATTTATACAGCTATGTTTTTTTTTTAATATGGAAAGCACATATTTATCTGAACCCCTTCCTATGGAATTAGTTCCAAATCAAAGGTGAGCAACATCTGCCTCCCACAGTCACTGGCTTACATCTTGCACTTTTCCCCTGAATATCCCACAGCTCTCCTGAGGTAACAGCATAGAAGGGATGTGCTATTTTTATTCTATTTTTCAACAACACAGACATCAGTGTTTATAACAGTGTCTGCTGTGATAAAGTCCTTGCTAAAAATAAGACAAATGATGAAAAGCAATAGGCAGACAAGGTTCAGTGTCGTGAAACACAATAAACAGAAGTGAATAAGAAAGAGGAAGAAATGGTGACCGAGTTGCTTAATAGATACATGATGTAAACGTGGCACTTCTTCCAGCAACCCCAGGTTCCTCGGCGAAGCTCCTCTAATGGAGCCTCTCTGGGAGTTCCCTTTCCCATGCCATGAGGCAGGTTGGCTACCTAATTTTACAGGTAAGAAAATAAAGTTTCAACTGTTATATAACTTACCCAAATCACCCTATATGTAATAAAAGCCTAGTGTGCTAAGTGTCCCGTCGTCTGATCAGCCATTCAACCAATCAAAGCATAATATGCCAATGATATACTAAGGCCACTCCAATGCTCTCTGTGATGTGCAATGACCACCAGAGGCAGATGCTCCGACCAGTAGGTTCACTTGCTGCTGGGGACCAGCCAATCGGGACTGAGCAAGTCATGCTGGACATGCCCTGGAGCCCTCCCACAATCCCTGCCAGTCTGGCCAACCTCCTGTGTCTCTCCTGGCCCACATTATGCACTGGTGGGGTCCCTCGACCTGGCCTGCGCCCTCTGGCAACCTGGGACCTCTCAGGGGATGCTGGAGAGCCTGTTTTGGCCTGACAGTGAAATGGCTTCTATGATGCGTACTGACCACCAGGGGGAAGATGTTCAATGCAGGAGTTGCCCCCTGGTGGTCAGTGGGCTCCCAGAAGGGCATCACCACTCAGCCGGAAGCCAAGTTCATGGCTGGTGAGAGCCACTCCTGCCTCCCTGGCAATTGGGTATCTTCTGAGGGCCCCCGGACTGTGAGAGGGCACAGTTGGGCTGATGAACACCCCACCCCAAGTCCACAAATTTCGTCCACCAGGCCTCCAGGACTTCATTATAAAATGAGCTATTATATAATAACCAAAAAAAAATTATGATTAAGTTTAGTTTGTAGAAAATATCCAAGTAAAGAATAATTCAATTAAAAAGCCATCATGGAATGGAATGGATTGGAAGTTCTAAGTCAGCCTCCTGTGATTGTGTGTGTGTATCACCATTGTTTGCTAAGAAACATTTAATAATGCCTAATAATGATAAACTTGGGTTTTTCCATATTTTACCACTCATATAAGCTACTTTCTGTCTTTTATAAGTCAACACTGCATAAGGAATCTAGACCATCCATTTTACATGGAAAACTGACAAGTGTTTTTCAAAGTCAGGATTCGTTTATTTAACAAAACTGCTTTCTTGTCTCCATTTAGATGTAAAAATGTCTATGTATTGTGTCTTTATGAGCTAATTAACCTTATGGAACCAGAGGAGATAGAAAAGTTAAAGGAAGGTTGAACTTTGACCCATCGCATCCAAAGCAAGATAAAACAATATCCCACTAAAAGCTGTGTATAATTTTATTATGTATTATTGCTACTTAGTCATAGACTTTTATCTGAAAATATTATTTTCAATATTAAAAGGAAAGATTCTATATTGTTAGAAGATGTTTTATATGTAAATTGAGGCAGCATGTGGCATGGGAGGAGATAAAAGTTCAAGCAGGGATAATTTTCTTTGGTGAGACAGGCATATAGAAATCATTCAAGTACCTGGCAAGCAGAAAGCTTTGTAAGGCAGGTGAAGCATAACCACCAGATGCTGGCGTGATGCAATAGGCCAGAAGATGAATGCAGATTTAAAATGCTTAAAGGAAAGTCCACTGATAAGTAACAGGTTCTGGCAATTTGATGTGTCATCATTGTGATTGTTTGAAGTTAGAGGAATTGTAAACAGATAGTCAGATTGGGTCAGCAGAAACTCAATCAAGACAGGGAAATTCAGCAAAGAGTCTCCTGCCACATGGAAGAGGATTCTGTACTTGAAAGCATGTGTCCAGAGATACAGAAAAAGTGGAGAAAGCATCTAAATCAAAGTGGAGTCCTTGAGGCACCTGGCAAGGAAAATGGCACAGCTTTGGGATCGAGTCCAGACTGGCCCAGTAGTTGAGCCCGCTTGATGATGAACCACTTTACTCATTTAAGTTTTATTAAGTATTTTGTTGAGGTTCAGCTTGTCATGGTACTGGGGATGCAACAGTAAGTAAAAGGAAAGTCTTAAATTACACATATTCTCTTTTGGAAGTGATGATGATAATGATGATGAAAGTCAGGGAGATACCTGCAACCTTCTAAGGTGGAAAATCAGTGTGGCAGGAATTTAAGGGAAGAATGACCAGTGATTGGGACTGATTGATGGAATGATAAATTACTTTTTAAAGTAAATTGGAATTAATTGTTGTGATGGGGCTGGACCATAAGTTGTGCTCAAATGTGAAATTGTGGGTATTTGCGTTAGAGGAAGCATCTTGCAATAAAATAGAAACTAATTGTCGGTAGACTGAGTCATCAGTATAAATAAGATGAGCAGAGAGCGAATCCAAATGGGATATACTAGTATATACCAGGAATTAAAGAGCTCAATGACTATGTGAAGCAATGAGCCCTGGAGTAATTCTTTTAGTTTGCAGGTCCATGGTCAAAGCCTCCTTATATCCTTGTTACTCTGTACTGAGTGGCTTCTGCTAGTTTTACCCTTGTTCACACAGCTTCAGGAAATGGGATGCAGCTGTTTAAATAGTAGTTAGATAGCATTGAAATGCCTATTTCTTGAGAAAAGGTATTTAAACGTTTTATGTTACTTGGGGTTGAGAGAAAGAATGGGTGACACAACTTTTACATATTCTTCAGCTTGTCTAGGTTAAGATTTCACGTGTACTGTGGTAGCAGACAAATAAGATCAAACTTATATAACATGATATCCCAAAACTGGGGTATGCTAGAATCTCATGTGCTCTCTACATTCAAGCAGTTTCAATCCCGAGAGAAGCTATAACTATGAGATAACAATGGAAAATGCAAGATACGCATATAGAGAGAGAAACAGGTGTGTTACCATTGTGTATCTTTATCAGGCCTGCAGAAAATGCAGCTCTGTAGCAAGTGTGAGGATGAATGGGATGTTTGGTAGAAAACAGGATGACTGGAAAAAATAATACCAGAAGCACATGAAAATAAGCTGGGAGCATACTGGGCCATATGGAAATAGGGAAAAGACACCTTTTATAAGATATTTCAGAAATCTATTTTTGAAGTCAAGTGACTAGTTGAAACCACCTAAGTGTCAGGAGGACAAATCAGAAAAGAAATAAAGATCCAAAAAGATTAGTAAGTTTGTTTAGAAATTGCTAGCTAAATTAAGGCTACTTTGACAATGAAACCTCTCCATCCACACGTTACTAATCCATTATATTCAATATCGAGACTGTGGATATTTTAAAATATTAATGTGCCATGTATTATTTATAAATTATTTTACTTGATAAATTTACTTTACAAAATTGGTAACCAATTCAAATATTTTGAAGTATCTCTGAAACAAATTAAATATTTCTTTCTAAGGCATTTTATCAGAATACAATAATGTTAGTCTACATTATTAATTAAGATTCATTTCACCATGGCTTGTGGAGTTTAGTATTTAGAGCACTGGCCCTGACACTGAAGGGTCACAGGTTCAATTCCCAATCCCAATTGGAATGTGTAAAGAAGGCAACTAATCAATGTCTCTCTCGGTCCCTCCCTGCCCATCCTTCCCTCCTTATCTCACTCTCTAATAATCAATGGGGGAAAAAATCCTCAGGTGAAGATTAACAAATAATAATAATATAGTAATTCTTTCTATACATACCTGTATTTGACCTTTCTTAACTAACCCAAAAAGTGAATGTTCAAGACAATGTAACTTGAATCCAATTTGAAATGTTGAATTTAAGCCAGTCAGAGAAAGAGAAAATCAAATGCTCTCACTCATTTGTGGAATATAATGAGCATCATAAACTGATGAACAAAAACAGATACAGAGACAGAGAAGCATCGAACAGACTGTCAAACTTCAGCAGGAAGGCTGGAGAGGGTTGGGAGGGAGGGTGAGAGATCAACTAAAGGACTTGTATGCATGCTTATAAACATAAGCAATGGACATGGACACTAGGGGCATGAGGGCATGTGCCAGGTGGGTGGAGGAGGAAAGGAGACATATGTTCTATTATTTGTAATACTTTAAACAACACAAAAGACAATATCAATAAAATAATGGCTACTAAAAATAAAAGGTTGAACTTAAGTGTTATATAATTCCCTACTATGCACCTTTAAAAATTGTTTGTTCTAATGCCTAATGCTTAGAAAAAGGGGATACCCTTCTGTCATGTTTACTCTCAACTTTTGTTCATTTGTTTGTTTGTTTCCTCGGTCAATATGCTTTATTCAGAGATTGTAATCAGGTAGACTTGCTATTCATGGCACAAACCTAAATGGAAGCCTGTGAAAAATAATGGGTAAACATTAAGATTCTGAAGTTCTTATCCATGGGGTCATCAGGCTATTATTAATCTTGCTTATTTATATTTTCCTTGCCAATAAAATGTTTCTTACTCATAATTTTTATTAATCATGATATCTGTAATATCTGATATAAACATAACTATTTTTCTATCGCATACATGACATAATGGGATTTCAAAGCAAATAATGTGTAAAACTATGTTTTTATTTGGAAATAATAATTAAAACTAAATCTTAACCAAATGAACCATGCTGGCTTCTTAATGATCTTATCTTATGCCATCCATTTTCTGTATGAAATGCAAACTCCAAATCATTAAGTTAATGCCTGGAAGCTTTAACTTGCATTTATTTTCATGAAGTCATATCAAAGTAGTTACCGATACTTGCAATGCATTCATGGATTTGAATTTCAGGTTGTCCCCAAAATGAGTCACTTAAAATACAAGCCAAGTCACTGACAAAGAGGTAAAGGTCTGATAAATGAAACAAAACAATGTTGCCTTGAAAAATAGTATAATCTTTTCTCTATGCCACAATAATCCTATGCAGTCTGCAGTAATTGGCAACCATTGCATTCTTATCTTTGGATAAATGGCACTGAAATATTTAATTTGAGATGTAATGTGTACTGAATGCCAGATAAATTATGTCTGCTATTTGGGTTTAACCTGATTTTGTTGCATACAGATTGTTTTTAAGAAAATGTTTTGTGATCTTTCTTTTCAATGTTAGAGATATATTTTCCCACATGTGTCTTCATGGAATATAACTATATTAACTAATGCAAGTATTAATTAATTAATATCAGCATGTATTATGGGCCTATAGTACATCAAAACTATATGAGTGACTTGAATACCTCATTTCAGTTATTCCTTTCAACCCTATGGTACCTAGAATTAGAATTTGTAGCAGAAGATATTAAGGCTCAGAAGTACTAAGGCTATAATATTCTCAAAAAACAACAACAACAACAACAACAGAAAGAAAAAAAAACAACCTGGGACATCTGTAATACTCTCTACAATGAATATAAATGTCCACAAAGACTAGTAAGTGACAGAACTAGGATTCAGGTTTTCATTTATTTTCAGGTAACATGCTCATAAATTAGAAGAATCAAAATGCCCATTCTACCCAAAGCAATCTACAGATTAAACACAATCCCTATCAAAATACCAAAGACAATTTCACAGATCTAAAACAAATATTCCAAAAATTAATGTGGAACCCAAAAAGACCCCAAATAGCCACAGCAATCTTGTGAAAGAAGAACAAAGTTATCAAAATACCAGATATCAAACTATATTACAAAACTGTTGTAATCAAAACAGCCTGATAGTGGCACAAGAACAGGCAAATAGATCAATGGAACAGTACAGAGATCCCAGAAATTGACACAGGCCATTATGATCAAGTAACAATGAATAAGAAGAGACAATAGCATACAATGAAGTAAAGACAGTCTCTTCAATAAATGGTGTTGGGAAAATTGGACAGGTACATGCAAAAACAATGAAATTAGATAACCAACTTACGCCATAAACAAGAATAAATTCAAAATGAACAAAACACTTAAAGGGAAGCCATAAAATTATAAAAATTCTACAAGTAGGAAACATAGACAATAAAATTTCAGACATCTCACATAGCAGTATTTTCACATCCCTAAAGGCAAGAAAAACAAAGGAAAAATAAATGAATGGGATTGTATCAAAATAAAAATCTTCTGCATAGCAAAAGAATCCATCAACAAAATTAAAAGGAAACCCACTACATCGGAGAATAGATTGGCCAGTGATACATCTATAAAGGGTTAAGTTTCAAAATATATAAAGAATTCATACAATGGGCAAAGGACCTAAATAGATACTTTTTGAAAGATAATATACAGAAGGCCAAGAGAAATACAAAAACATGCTCAAAGTCACTAATCATTTGAGAGATGCAAATCAAAGCAACAATGAGATACCATCTCACACCTGTCAGAATGGCTATCACCAACAAATTAACAAATGACAAGTGCTGGTAAGGATGTGGAGTAAAAGGAATCCCCTGCACTGCTGGTAGGAGTGCAGACTGGGACAACCACTGTGGGAAATAGTATGGAGTTTTCTCAAAGGGTTAAAAATGGAACTCCCATTTGACCCAGTGATCCCACTTCTAGGGCTATATCCTAATAAACCAATTAGAAAGGATATATGCACCCTTATGTTCATAACAGCACAATTTACAATAGCTAAGATTTGGAAACAGCCTAAGTGCCCATCAGTGGATTAGAAAACTAAGGCACATCTACACAATGGAATACTATGCTGCTGTAAAAAGGAAGGAATTCTTACCACCTGCAACAGCCTGGATGGAACTGGAGAGCATTATGCTAAGCAGTTGGAGGAAGATAAATATCACATGATCTCACTCATGTGTGGTATATAATGATCAACATAATTTGATTAACAGAAATGGATCAGAGATAAGGTAGCACTGAGCATGCCATCCAACCTCAGGGAGAAGGAAGGGGGTGAGGATGGGGGTTAGAGATCAGGAGATCAACCAAAGGACTTGTATGCAGGCATAGTAGCACAATCAATGGACACAGACACTAGGGTGGTGGGGGCTTGCCCCCGGGGTGGGAGTGGCCAAGAGAGTTAATCAGGGGGAAAAAGGATACATGTAATACCTTAAACAATAAAGTTGTTGGATTTTGTCAAAACAAACAAACAAACAAAACCTCATACAATTCAACAACAGAAAGACAAACAATCGAATTTTAAAAAGATAAAGGACCTGAATAGACACTTCTTCAAAGAGAAAATACAGATTCTAATCATCTTACCCTTTGAGAAAGTATAGAACCTGAAAATTATTATGCTAAGTCAGTGGTTGGCAAACCGCATGTGCCATGTGAATTGTGCTTTGCTGCTCTGTTGACTAATGAGTGTGCCGACTTCTGTGATAGGGGCTTAATCACAAGGAACAACAACAGCCTGTAATTATTGGAATCAAGAGTCTAGGTCAGTAGTTGGCAAACAAAGACTTGCAAGCCACAGTTTGCTGACCACTGTGCTAAGTGAAATAAGCTACTCTTAGAAAGAAAAATATCACATGACCTCATTTATATGTGAGATGGAATCCAATGAACAAAATAAACTGATGAATAAAATACATCCCCACTCTCCAGGCCTCTCTATGCTGCTGAAAGGGTCAGGGATCCTTCTTTTCTATAGCAGCACTAGAGGCCAATGCACAAAATTCATGCAAAGGGCTCAGCCCTCCCAGCCCTGGCTTCATCCAGAAGGTCCTGGAGAGTATTATGCAAAGCTAAATAAGCCAGACAAAGAAAGTAAAATATTTCAAGATCTCACTTGCATGTGGAATCTAATGAATAATACAAAATGATGAACTAAATAGGACCAGAGGCAAGGATGCATGGAACAGACTGATAGATCTCAGACAGGAGGGCAGTGGGGAATATGGGAAAAGATTAATCAGAGAATATATATATATGCATATATGCATAGCCCTTGGGCCCAGACAATAGTGCGCTGAAGGCCTGGGCTATGTCAGGGGTTGGGTAGAGGGGGACAAAGGTGGGAAAATGGGGGACATCCGTAATACCGGCAACAATAATAAAACAACAATGGGTAAGTGTGACTTTTTCAGTCAAGTGGCTTAAGGTTACTTGAAGCAAGAATAGCAAAGAGAAAAATACCTCGGATTAACAACGAATTTAGGCATTTTAAGAAATGACATTGTCAATACACAGGGAGACAGGGGTGCAAAGCACATATAGGAAGCATTTTCCACCAATAGGTAAGAAAGGACACTTCAGAGAAGATTGGGATGGACTGTATGCACTTAGTAAGAAATAGGATATAAACCTTTGGAAAGTGAGCAAAATGTTCTTTCCTCCTCAAAAAACATATAACTCTGTTTGCAGTGGTTATGTTTCATTGCTTAGAGATGGGAGGTAGGAAAATGATTGTTTTAAGCAGCAGCATAAGAATTGGCACAATTAAATTTTAGGGATTATTCACTTGAAAAGCAGCACAGTCCCTGAAGAGCACCTCCATTATCGACAGGGAGGTGACTGAGTTCCCAAAGGGACTTTCATTGTCAGATGAAACATATGTCTAATTTAATGTGGAAATATTTACACACCCTCAGTTCGCGGCACTATTGTGATATAAAGTCTGAAGAAGAGATTTGAAGTGATAGTTTCAAAAATTAGAGGGAAATGATGAAACAAGTCCAATAAAGTTTCCTGCAAGTCATGAGCACAGAAAACAAATTACCAGCATATAGGGACATCATAGACAGTGTTGTAAGTTATGAGGTAACTCCCGAAAATGGGAAGGGAGTTTTCCAACAGAGGGTGCCATGCCAAATTTTGAATCAGAAACAAGCAGAGTCAGAGCATTGTTGGAAAGTAACTGAGAAACTATAACAAACTGTGAAACTCCAGAAACTGAAGGGTAAATAGACTTGAAAATGCCACCAATTACCCCTTTCTGACAAACAAGGGGGAAAAAATCAATAGTGTATGCTTGGTTTTGGAGTGGTCAAGACTCTAGACTGTTTGATTTAGTGTCCACAAAGGTCAGGACTATCAAGTCATTAAGCAAACAAACAAACAAATCAAGAACCTCCATATCCTCATACCAGAGATGGGGAATGATGGGAAGGAGAACTACCAAAAGAGGGAGGTATTGTTAGTATAAATGTCACTCACTTTCCTTAAACTTGATTTTCCACCAAAAGGTCATATGTAATTAAGGTATTAAGGTTTCCAATTTGAAAAATCATAATCATCCAATAGGTCTACTATTTCTATTTTTTACTATTATTTAATAATTTCAAATAAACTAGTATTTTTTACTCTTTTTCACATAACTTTTTAAAAAATCCTCATCCAAGGACATGTTTATTGATTTGAGAGGGAGGGGAGAAAAAGAGAGAGAGAGAGAGAGAGAGAGAGAGAGAGAGAGAGAGAGAGAGATCAGAGACAAACACCAATCAGTTGCTTCCCGTACGTGTCCCAACCAGGGACTGAACCTGTCATCCAGCTATGAGCCCTGACCAGAAATCAAATCTGTGACCTTTTGGTGTATTGAATGATGCTCCAAACAACTGAGCCACACTGGCCAGAGCTCAAATAACTTTTTAATGAAAGTCTTAATATTAAATAAAAGTAGTTAATAAAAAATGCTTAAACAGTAAAAACATTTCATTTCTACTACCTGGTTGTTAAAAGCAAAGAGAGGGATCTCAGATAGAGTCAAGTGGAATCCCCCAGGTTAGGAAATGAAGCTCTGAGTCTTGGGATATTCAAGTATTTATAGGACAAGAATTCCATTCTGTGTGGGGGAAAAAAAAGTCTATTAAAAGTGAGAGCAAAAGAAAACTCACTCAAAACCACAAAAGCTGAAAGAATTAATTCCTACGTACTCCAGTCTAGAAGTGTTAAAGTAAGTCTTTAAGTGTGAGGGAAAATGATACCAGATGAAAATATAGATCTACATAAAAGAATAAAGAAAATACAAGGTGATTCAATGGGATTTTGTTTTATAATAATTAACTATCTTTAAAATTTAAGATAATTGAAGTCTGTTTCAGGGGTCACAAATACTTCCCCCTCAGACTTTAAGATTTGTACAGGTGCTCACAGGACTCCTGAAATCAGCTATTCTTATGGTTGCAACTACTTACAGCAAAATGGTACAGTTTAAACTCAGGGAAAGGGGGCCTGGTGAATGCAGGAGGAATCAGGCACAAACTCCCAGGCGTCCCCTCCCAGAGGAGATGTATGGATGTACTTTATCTTTCCAACAGCCTGTGTCAATATATGTGAAATGTGAAAAGCTTATCTGAGCCTTATTTTCCAGGGTTTTATTTTTTAAATATATTTTATTGATTTTTCACAGAGAGGAAGAGGGAGGGATAGAGAGCTAAAAACATCGATGGGAGAGAAACATTGACCAGCTGCCTCCTGCACACCCCCTACCGGGGATGTGCCCGCAACCAATGTACATGCCCTTGACCGCAATCAAACCTGGTACCTTTCAGTCTGCAGACCGAAGCTCTATCCACTGAGCCAATTGGTTTCGGCATGCCCAGGGTTTTAGATGGCCAATCCTGTAGGCCCTGATTGAGTGGTCACATTTTGCAATCCAAACCCAGCCTACTGTCTCAGACCACTTTACAAACATGAACTTCTTTCAGACACGTTTCTGAATGGGGGTCAATAGTATTCACATATGCAGAATACACATCTTTCGTTATGCATAACCCAACCAAGTGCTTTGTTGCCTCTTTCTTAGTTCCCAGGGTAAGAAACAATAGTCGTTTACTTTTTAAAATATATTTTTATTGATTTCAGAGAGGATGAGAGATAGAAACATCACTGATGAGAGAAAATCATTGATCAGCTCCTCCTGCATGCCCCCTACTGGGGATCGAGCCCACAACCCAGGCACGTGCCCTGATTGGGAACCGAACGTGGTTCATTGGTCAATGGATACTCAACCACTGCACCACACCTGGGCAACAGCAATTTTTAGCTACCGTGAATCCTGCCCAGACTCTTCCTGATAACCTAACCGGGTGTCTCTGCTGGATTTAGAAACGGGCCCCTAACAGGAGTAACCTGTGCGTGTCAGTCCATCTAGCTCATTCTTCAGTTTCTGATACCATCATGCTATCAGGAAGAAGCGTATTTTCACACTCAGACTCTGCATCAAGTCCAAAGCCCTTTCAAATAATGACAATAAGCTGGTGATTTCAAATAACTCTGTGAATACAGGAAACTAGGCATGCGTCTCATTTCACCCATGCACCCTTTCCCTTTGCTGATTTTAAACTATATCATTTTGCTGTAAGTAGTCGTAGCCATAAGTATAGCGGCTTTCAGGAGTCCTGTGAGTACTTGCACAGGAAGGCAAACTGCTCTTGGCTTCTTTCCAGGAGTGAGATGGAGAGCAAAAACATTTGTAAATTAAATCGCTGGGTACCATTGTCCTTTAGCTGGATGTATATTTTGCAGTTTTGAAGCCATATCAAGGACTGCTGATGCTAGAGGTGGTGATTAACTATTTTATTAAAGTCTCAGTAATCGGTTGTTCTCCATGAAACCTTGTTTTTACTTGAGCCACTCAGGGCTACTGCACATATGTTGATAGCAGCAGCACTCTAACTTCTAATATGCCATTCACTTAACTGGTGTTTTAGTTCCTGGAGCCATCGTAAAAACATGATTGCAAACTGGTAGCTTAAAACAACCTACACATTTCTGTCTCTCTGTTCTGCTGCTCAAAGCGCAAACCGAAGGGGTTCAATCTGAGGAGGTTCCAGCCTTTAGATCCAGCTTCCAATCCATAGAACATGCAGAAGACAGAAGCTCATAGTGAATCTTTCCATGCGTGTGCAATCAGCCATTCAGATTGTGGGCAACTCTACATGTTAATGGCTTGGATGAATAACTGATAGAATGTAGTCAGTAAGGTTGCCTGGAGAGAAAGTTGTACATCGGTGTGTTTTGTTTTGTTTTGTTTGTTTGTTTGTTTGTTTAAGATGTGACTTAAATTTATAACTTAAAAAGATGAAAAAATGTCACTGGTAAATGCAGATGTTTTGACATATTCTCTGATTTTTCTCCATTTAGATGTGTTGGTAGAAAATTAGAAAGTAAAATAGAGAGACTACAAAAATTGTGCAGACTAGTAGGACTAAAGGCTATCCTTGTTCTAACTACTGTTTGGATAATTTTGAATATTCTAGAGAATCAGTGCCAATTAAATTCTTTATTCACCTAAAATGGCATATAAGAAATGTGCTAAGTCAATTAGGCTGATAAATACATTTTAGCTATAGAGAATTCTATTAATTGAGGAGATTAAGAATCCGCTGTTTCTGCCCTGGACTAATAGCTCAGTTAGAGTGTCATCGGGTGCACTAAGGTTGTGGTTTCATCCCCAGTCCGGACACATACAAGCACCAACCAATGAATGCATAAATAAGTGAACCAATAAATCTCTCTCTCTCTCTCTCTCTCTCTCTCTCTCTCTCTCTCTCTCTCTCTCTTTTCTCCCTCCCAGTCTCCCTTCTTCTGTCTCTCTAAAATCAATCAATAAAAATGAAAAAAAAAACTACAAAAAATAATCCACTGTTTCTAATAAGCCTGAAGACAGTTAGCTATTGCATGATAATATATTATTTATATACCTGGTACATTATAACGGGCAAATTTTGCCTCCTGAACCATTCCATCTGCCCTGTTGTTCATACCTTGCAGTGGCTGCCTGCACTGGGTACCCTATAGCCTCACCCTTTCATACAGCAGAGAAGCTACAAGACTGGGCTTGAAACCGATGTAAATCCCTCATCCAAAGTCAGGGTAAGCAACTTGACCTCAAAGACAGGTGAAATGGTCATGTGTTGTGTTCTTTCATTATCTCATTGAATTATTTTTATTTTTTTAGGTTGTGGAAGAAGTCTTAGTTAGCTCATTGAATTATTAAGTGTGAACATGAGAATGCTTTGGAAAGGAAAAGAGGTATAATTTTTTAAAGTGAGAAAAATTTTTCCAATTGATTTTAATGCCACTGTGATTCCTTTTGAATCCAGTCACTCTCCACACCCACCAGCTGTCTTAGAAAGATGGCCGCATGGCTGTTGGCTGCGCTTGGTGTCTGGCTGATCTCCACCAAGGCTCAGATAAAATAAGCTGTCTTTGTAATAACATCATTAAATTGGCTGTAATTGAAATAAATGTTTTACACTGCTTTTTATCTTTAAGGAAGACTTTACAAGAGGTAATGTTTTCATTTTATATAGCTGGTGCCTTATCTTTGGAATGAGAAATTTCAGGGTGAACTTCTTGAGATCTGATATCCTAAAGTTATCTGCCTGTTCCTCTTGACAATGCTGTGAAAAAAGAAAAACGTCACGTTCATAAATGGCATTGAACCCAAGATTTAGAGAGTTATAGAGACATGTTTTGATTTAAAAACTGAGCAGAACCTGTCGGATGAGAGAATAAGAATATACACATGCCAAAATGTCATTTTTGTAAAATATCTCTTTGAAGGATACTCCATTTTAAGCAAAGGTTTAAATAAAATGGCAAAGAAATAACTAGGACCACATTAGAGTACTCAAGATATTTCTTTGTGTGGATTTATATTGTGGATACAAGGTCATTGTCTCTCCTATGCCAGGAAAACTAGGTGTTTGTGACAGATACCAATAAAATGCATCATCAAAAATGTTATCACCATGCTTATCAAATAAATTTAAATCTAAGTTAGAAAAATGCCCATTTCATATAGGATAATGATCTTATAGACCGTATTCAAGTCATATAAGCCTTTTTTCAGCTTTCTAAAACAAAATAGGAGAGGGATGATAGGAGAAACATTAGAAACTCTTCCCTAATGTAAGCTAAACTTAACAGGGCTTCTTGTCATTTCCAATTGGTGAGATAAGTTTGGTAAAACGTTGCCTTTTAGCATATGATTGCTAGCTTTAGCTAAAATTATGAGTAATTTATTTTTTAAATATATATTTTATTGATTTCAGAGAAGAAGGGAGAGGGAGAGAGAGATGGATACATCAATAATGAGAGAGAATCATTGATTGGCTACCTCCTGCACACCCCACACTGGGAACCGAGCCTGCAGCTTGGGCATGAGCCCTGACGGAGAATCGAACCATGACTTCCTGGTTCATAGGTTGACGCTCAACCACTGAGCCATACCAGCTGGACTAAAATTATAAGCAATATAAATGTTACATTCTTATCAATTTCTTTAAGAGGTATTGGCATGTTTCCTATTATTTTTAATCAGTTAATGTTCATAATTCTGTTGCAAATGAGTTTGCTTCTCTCTGTCTACACTGTCACTAATTTAGCACACACTACCTTTATGCTGCATCTATACTAATAAAGAAGTTACATGTTTGTCCTTTTCATGTGCAGTCTTGCCTTTTCTAAGTACTTTATACTTGGGCCGAAACAATCCACCCAGTGTGACAATTTCATCTGACCAATTTTGCCTAAAAGCCTAAATTACCAATTACCAGTTGCCTGTTTTGTTTTGTTTTGAATCTACCTGAGGACATTTTTCCCCATTGATTTTTAGAGAGAGTGGAAAGGAGGTGGGAGAGAGAGAGAGAGAGAAACTTGGACATGAGAGAGACACATTGATTGGTTTGCCTTCCACACATACTCTGGCCTGGACTGGGGCACCTGCAACTGAGATACATTCCCTTGAGCTGGAATAGAACCCGAGACCCTTGGGTTTGAGGGCTGATGCTCTAACTACTGACCGTGTTTTTCCCCCTTGTCGTTGCCTTTGGTAGAATATGAGACCCAAAACTGCCATGAGCCCCTCATGACTTGGTTTATTCTTACTTTGCCAACCTCATCTCTTACTACTACTCTCTAACATGGTTTTTAGTATGACCCAGATCTGCTGAACTAATTGTAAAACCTCTAGTCCTTTGCATAATCTATTGATCAGGCCTACTTATAACAACCACCCTCAATCTTATCTACTCTCCTGCAGAAAATCAATGAATATTTACTGATCTCTTCTAGGCTCAATAGTCCAGACTGACTCCCTGGCCCATTCAGGATTATATCACCATCTTTCCATCTCTCTAAGGAAGGCTCACATATCCTAAAAACTTAATAAGAGATGTGTCTAAGTATCCAAATATGGGCTTAAGAAACTGGTGAGACCAGGACATCCAGGAGTTGAGAATAAGAGGTTGAATGAAGGAGCTTGAGACTCTACTAGAATTCAAGCCATCACCACGCAGGAAGGAATGCCACCTCCTCTGGGGAAATGGAAATGCCCACAGGCTCCTGTTCATAGAGAGCAGAATGCTCTCTTGTGTTATCTGACGTCAGAGACAGGTTCCAAGCGATCTTGTCCTTTTAAGGACTGCTTCTTCTCTCCTGGTTTAGACTCATGGGTTTAACTAGCTTCTATATCATGATGACCAGAAGCCCCATGGACTCAAACACCTCTTAGAGCTGTATTTATGTCAGGCAGAATCATGGTCCCTCAGATATATCAAGTTTTAATTCTTGGAACGTGGAAATCTCACCTTATCCACAAAAGAGGTCTTTACAGTTGTGACTACATTAAACCTTTGAGACCGGGCGATTACACTGGATTACCTGGCTCACAGATCTCATGATAGGAGAGATGCAGGGAGACAGCTGACGTACACACAGAGAAGAAGGTGATGGGAAGGTGCAGCGGAGAGAGATGGGACGTGCTGGCCTAGAACACTGGAGTGACGTGGCTACTAACCCAGGAATGCCAGTTGCCAGCAGAAGAGGGATGAGCCCAGAAACAGAATTTCCCTCAGTCTCCAGGTAAAGTGGGTCTCAGGGATGCCTTGATTTCTGCCTGGTGATAACAATTCCAGACTTTTGGCATGTAGAACTGTGAGGAAATATATTTTTGTTGTCGTAAGCCACCCAGTTTGTGGTGATTTGTTACAGTAGCCACAGAAAATGAATACACTTATGTTACTAGTTTATCCTTTGCATGATTAAATATATTACTACCCATCTGTCTGATTAGGTAAATATAATACTAGTTTAATAGGATTTCTCAACAGCTGTATTTTCTGGGAGAAATCCTGTGTTTTCCCTGCCCGTTTCCTTAAATGCTCCTTCCCCATATGGTGAGCTACATGTAAGATAGTATCTCATCTGAACACCAGAGTTTTAAGATTGTATAGACTTTGCTTTATTTCTTCCATGTAACGACGTATCAAGTTAACATGTAAAGAATATTATCCACCGAAACCGGTTTGGCTCAGTGGATAGAGCGTCAGTCTGTGGACTGAAAGGTCCCGGGTTCGATTCCAGTCAAGAGCATGTACATTGGTTGCGGGCATACCCCCAGTAGGGGGTGTGCAGGAGGCAGCTGGTCGATTTTTCTCTCTCCTTGATGTTTCTAGCTCTCTATCTCTCTCCCTTCCTCTCTGTAAAATATCAATAAAATATACTTAAAAAAGAATATTATCCAAAGTCATTTGAAAAATAAGATAGTTTTATAGCTAATTTAAAAATATAAACCATCAGTTTCAAATAATTTCCCTTCTTTTACATGAATTATTTTTAAAACCTAAGTAATTTCATTTATTGATATTTGTATCAAATACAAAATCTATACATTTATATATCAAGTGCTCTGAAACAAAACAAATATGTGAACATTCAAAAGTAATCTTACATGTGTTTTTGTTTTCTTTTGTTTTCTTGAGTTTCTAATGACACCCTGTTTTTAAAATAAAAATGTCAGTTATACAGCATATTCCCAGAATGTTGCATAAAGTCTTAAATTTATTTAATTTCCCTTTGCATTTGAAGATATGGCAAAACAGTCTATATCTAAAGTTATAAAGTTTAGGATTGGCTGACATCTGTATGCATTAGAATTTCCATTTTCTCTCCTTTATACTTTTTTTTAAAAAAAGACTATAAAACAAAATGACAAAGTGTAAAGTAAGCACATGCTTCATTCTATATAATAAAAGTCTAATATGCTAAATGTCTGGTCATCCAGTCATCCCTTCAACCAACCAAAATGTAATATGCTAATGATATGCAAGAGCACTGCTCAACCACTCACTATGACATGCACTGACCACCAGGGGTAGATGCTCTGACTGGTAGGTTAGCTTGCTGCTGGGGTCTGGCCTATTGGGACTGAAGGAGACAGGCCTGACATGCCCTGGAGCCCTCCCACAGTCCCTCCCTGGCTGGCCAACCTCTTACATCTCTCCCCAGCCTTGATCATGCATCAGTGGGGTCTCCAGGCCTGGCCTGCACCATCTCACAATCTGGGACCCCTTGGGGAATGTCAGAGAGCTGGTTTTGGCCCGATGGCAGAACAACTGGTCACTATGATGCACACTGACCACCAGGGGGCAGACACTTAATGCAGGAGCTGCCCCCTGGTGGTCAGTGTGCTCCCACAGGGGAAGCACCACTCAGCCAGAAGCCTGGCTCATGGCTGGTGAGCCCAGCAGCAGTGACAAGAGCCTCTCCCACCATTGAAGCAGTGCTAAGGATATCTGGCTGGCAGGATAGGCCCGCTCCCCGCCATCAGTCAGACATCCTGTGAGGGCTCCCAGACTGCGAGAGGATGCAGGCCAGGCTGAGCGACCCCCCAAAGTGCACAATTTCACGCACCGGGCCTCTAGTTGTAAAGAAGGAGATGCTTCTGTGACTCACAAATTGCCAGGTGGTGTCACTGTGTGATAGGGCAGAATAATTGGTTTACTAGTGAATATATGACATAAAATAGGTATACGAGAATATCACTTATTAAGAAATAAAGGATGGACTATATGAAAACTAAAGATTTTATCTACCCCTGTGCATTTCGTTCATTTCTCCCGGTGCCGTAGAATTCTCATCATTAAGTATGTGCCCTACTATTCTTTTCTATTGTCATAGTTCCTCTTCTTGAAGACAAACACTTTATATAAGATTCAAAGGCCAATTTGAATGTGTTTAAAACCTCTGAAGGTTTATAAAGCTATGCTCAAGTTAAATGAGACATATATAACATTCATTTTGTTTATCCCTGCTTAGTACGCAGAATCTGGAGGCATTCTTACAGTGTCTCTGACTTCCCTTTGACATGCTTTTATTTAAAAAGAATTCAAGTAACCTTTCTAATTCCTTCCCGTAATTTTAACTACAACCCCCTATTTAAGGGAAGAGGGGAAAAATATATACACTATCTGGATAATCTCCTTAGGTGTCTTTTTCATTTCGCCTTAGTAAAACTAATTAATATTCACTTGCTGGGCATAATTTCTGCAAATGGTAGTATCCTAAGGCTTTCAACAGAGGCGTGAGCAGCGGTTACATTTACTGCTCCCCATAAGTGCCCTGATTAGTTGAAGGAAGCATTCGGTGCTGTATTTGACTTGCAGCCCAGCCATTCAGCAGAATTCCGTTCCAACATCCTCCACAAACATGCAAGGAAGTGTCTTTTAAGCACATTATCACAAAAGGCCCTCGCCCAGTGCATTAGTAACAACAATAAAAGCAGGGTGCTCTCAGACCCGAGGCCCGGAGCGGAGCGGGGGCCTCTGGAAGCTCCTTCCATAAACCTATTTACGAAGCCTTTACCATGGAGTAGCCAATGGACTGCAAGTAAAACTTCAGACCCATTTAAAAGTCCTTTCTCCCCCTAAGAAACGACGGTCAGAAATAGCTCCCTGATAGCAATCATTACTGGCTTTTACAGTGCCACAGCTAAAAGGTTTAATTTTTATGTCCCAGTGGTCCCCAAGTCAAAAACATGGGTTTATCTACAATGGCAAAGAAAACTATAAATTCTATGACTGGTGACAGCATAGAATAGTCCTTCAAATACCTGGGGCTGAGCGTAAATGTATTGCTGCTTCTCGCAGGGACTGGCAAGGCATTTTCATTTTACGGTCACCGCCGCAGTGAATGGTGAATGGGCTTCACCAGCCCTAGCAGCACCGTCTCACATCGGCGCGTCATTGGAAGGCGGCGTGCAACCCTTGGTGGGACCAGGCACCTGCACCTGCCTCCGCATCCCGGCTGCTTCATCGTCCCCCGGCTCCAGCCAATCGATAAGTCTGCCTGTCAGGCCCCATTGACAGGGGCGCTGGCTGTGGCAGCCGTTGCAAGGCGCTCACTGCCATCTCCCCGCGGTGTTTGCACATGTCCCTGGTTGGGAGGCGGTGGCATCCAAATGCAGCTGAAGTCAATAGCTTGCATGGGACAGTTTTGTAAATGAGAAGTTCCCAACGAGAGACCCCTCTGATGGAGTTACTGCCCGAAGGGCATCATATCATCCCTTTCCACAGCGAATGTCAAGGTTTTAAAAAGAGTTTAGGAAAAAAAAAACAATTGTGTTTAGATGTCAGATTAATAACAGGACTAGTATATTTGGGGCACAATTTGAAGAAAACTATGTCACCTATAGAATAAAGGTGTATGCTTTGATGTTTATAAGTTTACTTGCTAGAATATGAAGGTAGAGGACAGAACTATTACTATGCTTTCATTTCGGTCTGGTTATGTGACAATAGGAGAAGAGAAATATCCCGACTGAAGTCTCTGAGGGTGGAGGAACACTTGGACACATCTGTTATGATAGTATTGCTATGGCGAGGAAAGACTCATCCATATTCTTAGTTTTGACCTTACCAAGCCATTTCAGATATTTCAAGGCATAGGATTATCTCAACGTGGGGAAAAAATATGAGTAATGTATTACATAAAATTGTATTGAGACTCAGAATACTTAAATTACTTATTTATGATGATCAGTGTCTTTTTAAAAATATGTTTTTTATTGATTTCAATGAGGAAGGGGGAGAGAGATTAAAACATTAATGATGAGAGAGAATCATACGTTGCCTCTGCATGCCCCCTACTGGGGATTGAGCCCGCAACCTTGGCATGTGCCTGACAGAAATCAAGCCATGACTTCCTGGTTCATGGGTCGATGCTCAACCACTGAGCCACACTGGCCTGGCAACCAACAAAGTCTTGTATGTTGGTAAATGTCAGAATTATTACCGGAACCCAGAAATTAGTGTATAAAATTAATGGGCACTTAATGAACTACTGTGGACCAAGCAAACGAAGACTATTTGAAATACATGATGGGAACCATATAAACCTAATTTGTTTACTTTATTTTTAGCCATTGTTTTCTTATATCAGGTGGAAATACTTTTAAAAGAATTGTCTCTAAGAAAACAATGACTTAGGTTGACTGGGCAACTTAAATTTGTTTCCTGTCTTTACTAATGTGGCAAACCTAACCAAAAATAATGATGTAAGGCACATAATTTATAACCATAGATTCTTTTACTCATTTTCCCTGACATTTGGTATGAATGACATTTATAAATGTATTAAATGTGATTTACTTCTGTAGTTTAATTCAATATTTGTGTCATGAGTGGTGTTAAAAGACAAACAGATGTGCAAACATATGAATGAAGGGAAAATATTGAGAGGAAAACATGTTCATAAAATTCAAAATTCAAAGCCTGAATTAAAAGTTCAACAGATGCCCCAATCTGCCCACCCAGTTTTGTTCTTTTTACTTCGCCCAGAGATTTTCAAAATGTTAAGTGACTTTTTAATCTATGTGAGATTTTTATTTTTTGGCAGATGCAAATTTCCTGTGTAGGTATAATTTTTCATAATGCGCTCGGATAGGTCACATTTTCAAATGTCTCATTTTATTAGTTTCTCTAAGTGTCTAATTTGTGGTTCCAATTTGCCTTTCTCATTTGCATTTTACCACCTCCCACGTGCCTTAGCCAGTAGATACAATTGTGTGCCTCAGCAATTAGTGTCTCTCCAGTCTGCTAAATCTCTCCCCGCACACCTCAAGCCTTTGGGTCTCTGTGCATTAACTCGCCCCTTTACCCCACAGTGCGAAATGTTTTCTAAGAACTCTCCCCCAGTCTGCCTCTTTCTGAGGGTTTGATGATCTTGTTTTAAAAGCGAACTCACGAGGGGTTTGCTAAGATGCTCCCACATGGAAAATTCAATTATTTTCCGCTGTCCTAAACACAACGCTGCAGAATGAGGGCACGGAAATCACTGTGTGCAAACTGAACCTCCAGCCTCCTGCGGGTGTCAGGAAGCAGAAAGCATAATGAGACCATGAACGGAACATTGCGGGTCAGGCTTCCAGAAGAATCCATTTGGGGGCTCTGCCATCTCGCTGTTGATTCCCTTGAGAGATGAAGGAAATGGACATCACCCCTTCCATTCTTCCTGCTCCTCACAAACTCCTCTTGTGGAGACTCAGCAGCACCAGGGCGTGGACAGGGGTGAGCCCCGCAGACCATCCCAGCGCTCTGGGGATGGGCATCGCTTCAGTCAGTGAAAATTCCTACGAAGAGATCTGTGGCTGCGGCGATAAATCAAACAGCTAAAGAAGCATTACAAATGCAGAAGGATGATGGCAAGGTACATGCAACTTAGCACATAGTCATTCAGCAGACAAAGGAGCAGAGCTTCGGCTTGGCAAGCTCTCACCATAGAAAACCTCACCGGCTCTTCCCTCGGGGGTTTTGAAAACGTTGGTAAAACTTTCAAGTCTCGCACTTTATTTTTAAAATATAAATCACCCCCATTCTCATGATGAACTTTTAGCTCATCAGAATGTTCATAGAGAAAGAAAAGTATCCTTTTTTTCTGGTGGTGTTAATGTGGATTAATTCCTGAAAGAGTTGTTATGGCTAAGAATTATGCAGAATAAATTGTCTGACAACAGAAATTCACAGCACAACCAATAATAATACTGGAAATATCTGTTATAGCTCCTTACATATGTGAACAACATAACTAATATGTCAATGGTGACTTTCCATGTCAACAATCAGATCCTCTCTCATTTATTTAAAAATTATCTCACATTTCATAGTTTTCCTTATGAATGAGTCGCCCCACAGATCAGCCCTGATTACCAGCCACTTAGGGACCCTACCCATGCACAAATTTCATGCACTGGGCCTCTGGTATATTATATTCATCATTAAAATATTCATATTATCAAAAGGTCCATGCTTATCAAAATGATCTATATTTTGAAGGTAATCCAAATCATAATCATAGAATATGTTTAATGGAAATAAATAAAATGAACCTAAAATATTTATAAAAATATAAGGAGCCTAAAATATTATTTTTCTTTAAAATGTCTTTATTTGTTTTAGAAAGAAAGGAAGGGAAAGGGATAGATAGAAACATTGATGAAAGAGAAACATTCATTGGCTGACTCCTGCACGCCCCCTATTGGGAATCCAGCCCACAACAGTGCATGTACCCTGACGAGGAATTGACTGGTGACCTTTTGATTCATGGGACAGCACTCAACCACTGAGCCATACCAGCAGAGCAAACTAAAAAATATATATATATATTATTTAAAAATGAAGAACAAAGCTGTACACCAAATATACAATAAAATTACAGTAATCAAACAAGTGTAATATACAATAGAAGTAAAGAAATGGAAGTAGAACAGATATTAAACAACTATAACTCCCCTGTATTACTGGGGAGGAATTTCTAATAAAAGTAAACACACAATTGAAATATTACCTAGAAATAACGCTCTTAAATATCCACCCAAGATAAATAAATACAGATGTCCACAAAATGACCTATGTAAGAAAGTTCTTAAGTGTTTTACCTATAATATTTTAATCTCCCTAAATTTCATATTACACAAATGTCCACCACAGGAAAAAGAATAGCTAATTGTGCTACAATGGAATATTACTTAATCAGAAAAATTAGCAGATTACTGATATATGAAATAAAATGGATGATTCTAAAAGGCTTATGATGTGTAAAATAGCTGAGAACAAAAAGGACACAATGTGTATTTTCATTCAGATAAATTTTTAGAAGACATCAAATTAATATGTGGGGAAGAAAAAATTTAAAATGGTCATCTTTAGGAAAATCTTTGACAGGGGAAAACATCATGGGAATTTCCTGGGTGATCACATATTCTATATGGTAATAGGATTTATACAGGTCTACTTGTGAAAAATAGGAGGTTATAGATATGCATATCTTAATGTACTTAAATTTTATGTCAAAATATTGTGTAGAAATTGAACTCTAATTAAAACATATGCTTTACAAATTTCTATTTGTTATGAATTCTCAAAAACTTTCTGTGTATGCTTTGGATGAATCAGTGCATAAATATATTATTGATAATGAAAGCCAGATCTATTATTGCTCACAAAGATAGTTATCTGACCTTCTGGAGACTATATTGTGGTTCTGCTTTGCAGAACCTCTCTATTGACTACTGACACTGAATCTCTTTTCATAAGTCTCTTGGCCATCTGTATGCCCTCTTTGGAAAAGTGTCTGTTAAAGCCCTTAGCCCATTTTTTAATTGGATTGTTTGTTGAGTTTATAAGTTTTTTATAAATTTTGGGTATTAACTCCTTAGCAAATGTATCATTGGCAAGTATGTTCTAATATTTAGTGGGTTCCCAGCAATTCCATTTCTGGGAATATACCAGAAGAAACTGGAAACACTAATTAGAAAGAACATCTGCACTCCTGTGTTCATGGCAGCATTATTTACAACTAGAGGCCCGATGCATGAAATTCATGCAAGAGTAGGCCTTCCTTCCCCCACCTGCCAGCACTGGCTTCCCTCTGGCACCTGGGACCAAGGCTTCCCTCTGGACCCCAGTAGGTCCCAGACCTGGGCTTTGCTCCGGGCACCAGCAGGCACCTGGGGTCCAGGCTTCTCTCCAGCCCAGCTTCATCCAGAAGGATGTCCAGAGTGATATCTCTAATGATATGTGGTCTAATTAGCCTATTACCCTTTTATATTATAGATAGCCAATATTTGAAAAACAGCCCACGTGCCCATCAGTAGATGAGTGGATAAAAACACTGTGGTACATTTACCAGTGGGACACTTCTGAGCTGTAAAAAGGAAGGAAATCTTACCCTTTGCAACAACTTGGAGGGACCTGGAGGGTATTATGCTAAGTGAAATAAGCCAATCAAAGAAAGAAAAGTCAAGTACCATATGATTTCACTTATATGTGTAACCTAAGGAACAAAGTTAACAAACAAAATAGGAACAGACTCATAGATACTCAGAGAACATACTGACAGCCATCAGAGAAGATGGGGTTTGGAAGGCTGGTGAAAAAGGTGAAGAAATAAAGCAAAAAAACAAAACAAAACAAAAAACAAACTCATAAACACAGACAACAATATGGTGATTACCAGAGGGAAAGGGGGTTAGGGAGGTAAAAGAGGGTAAAGAAGATAAATGATGCTTGACTCTAGATGGTGTACACATGCTATAACATACTATTGGATATTTTAGAAGTGTACACCGGAAACCTATTATATTTACTAACCAACTAGAGGCCTGATACACAAAATTCATGCAAGAATAGGCATTCCTTCCCTTTTCTGCCAGCACTGGCTTCCCTCTGGCACCTGGGACCCAGGCTTCCCTCCCACACCCAGGGCCCAGGTTTCCCCGGAAATCCAGGCTTCATCTGGAGGGACATCCATTCTAATTAGCATATTACACTTTTATTAGTATAGATATCACCAAATAAATTCAATAAGAAAAAGAAAAAAAAATACTTATTGTAGCAGGTGATCCATGTTGCATGAATTAGATCTGGTAATATTTGCAATAGGTTCACTAAAAAGTAGATATAGACATGACTACATATGTGTGAATTATGTATTTTTTATTGTTTATTTCTAGCTTTGTCTGCTGAATTTACCCATATACAGTGACCCAGAATAATGAATGACCATATCTGGCACCAAAATCCTGGTTTCTAAATATTATCCTTTATTATAAAGAACTAGAGGCCCATTGCATGAAGATTCATGCAATAGGCCTTCCATCCCCTGGCTGCGGGCACCGGTTTTCCACTGGCACCTGGAACCCAGGCCTTCACTGCAGCCATAGTGGAGAAGCCAAGCCTCTTCAGTCTTCAGTCTTCAGTCATCTTCAGTCTTCCCTCTGCTCCTGCATATGCAAATTAGCCCACCATCTTTGTTGGGTTAATTTGTATACTCACTCCTGATTGGCTGGTGGGCATCTCAAAGGTACAGTCAGTTTGTGTCATTCTTTTCTTATTAGTGTAGGTAGACTTCTTGGATAAATGACTAATTCCAGGAACACAGGAAGGCCTGGAATATTTTGTTATATAAGAAAATAGGGAAGGGTTCCAGGAGTGAGTAGTCCATAAAAAAGGACATAAAAATCAGGTTAGTGGGACTCCCACTGGTCAAACTAAGACTGTGTTCAGCAAACTGCAGCTCACAAGCCACATGCAGCTCTTTGGCACCTTGAGTGTGGCTCTTCCACAAAATACCATGTCCTGGGCAAGTCTATTTTAAAGAAGTGGCATTAGAAGAAGTTTCATTAAAAAAAAAAATTGGCTCTTAAAAGAAATTTCAATTGCTGTACTGTTGATATTTGGCTCTGTTGACTAATGAGTTTGCTGACCACTAAACTAGGACATTTTAAGCATTAAAATAAATAATGATAGCATTGCATTATAACACTGCATAAATAAATAAGCATCTATGAGCTCATGCTATGGTGAATAACTTATTGAAAAAATAAATGGAGAAGAAAAAACTTGCAGCAAGGCAGTACTTAAAATATAGCTATAAATGATGGAGCTAAAAATTTTGGGTGAACATTTCATGAAGGCAGGATATTTAACATAGTTCTACAGAATCTCTCTAAATGTTGTTATTCATTACAAAGAGGGGAAACAGTCTTGATTATTATTGGTGGGTGCTACTTTAACCAGCTACCTTAAATAAGACAAAATATTTAGACAAATCTACATCATGCCATCTGAGAGTATGACCTCAGATGCCATAACAACAGGGAATGCCATAACAACAGGGAAAGTTATGTGGTTTTTAGGCCAAAAATATAGCTTGAATGTAATGAAGGAGAGAGAGAGAGAGAGAGAGAGAGAGAGAGAGAGAGAGAGAGAACAAATGATAAAAATGGGGCCACATATAACTGGCTCATTAAAATAAAGATTATTCAGGAGCTTATTGTTATGTCTCATTTTTTTGTAATTATTAAACCTTATAGAAATAAAAAAGTTACAAAATACATATGATCCTTTGTTTTTATAGAACTTAATGTCAGTAGAGGTAAGACAAAGGAAAAAAGACCGGTGAAGAAGCTGTACAGTGTTAGATGAGGACAATTGCTATAGAGGGAGGATGACGAGAGTGATACCCAGGTGAGCCGTTTGTCCCAGGGGACCGTGTGCCCCGAGTGAGCCATGTGCCCCAGGGGGCCCTGTGCCCCAGGTGAGCTGTGTGTCTCAGGGGGCCCTGGGCCCCGGGTGAGCCGCATGTCCCAGGGGGCCGTGTGCACCGGGAGAGCTGTGTGCCCCGGAGAAGCAGTGGGACCCGGGGGGGGGGAGGGGTGGTGTGAACCAACAGAGGAGCGGATTCTATTCGTGTGGTCCTGAGATAGTCACCATAAAACAAGCAGACTGTCAAATGACAGCGGGGAGGGGAAGGAGACCTGAGGGGAGATAAGAGAACAACCGAAGGACTGATATGCATGAATATAAGTACAACCAATGAACACAGAACTCTGGGGAGGGAGGGCATGTATGGGAGGCGGGGGAGGGGGGCAATAGTAAGCTATGTACACTTATAATACCTTAATAAATTAAGAAAAAAAGATAATATGGTTTGTTTTAGGCATGATCTGGTCTTTATAGCTGAATGACAAATATGTTCTACATATTGCTCTTCAATACAACATAATTGAATTAAATGGCAAAAGCTAGTGCATCATAATATTCTAGGAAATCATTGAAAGAACTTTGATTGAGTGAAGAAAGTGTGTTAGGGTACCATTAAAAAAATTCTGAATCCAGAATGGATGCTGTACTATAGAATACACCCTTTCCCACCTAGCAAAAGCACCTCAATTTTTACATAAATCATATAATTCACAGAACAGTGAAAATGGTGTGAAGATAGAAAAACAAGTCTATTTGTTTCCAGGCCACCACTGAGTGGTACAGGACCCTTCACAAATCAGACCAAATTGCTTCGTTTCACCTATGAATAGTTAAAATGAAAATGACCATATAAAAGTCTATATTACCATCTGCTGAAACCAGTTTTGGCTCAGTGGATAGAGCATCGGCCTGCGGACTGAAAGGTCCCAGGTTTGATTCCGGTCAAGGGCATGTACCTTTGTTGCGGGCACATCCCCAGTAGGGGGTTTGCAGGAGGCAGCTGATCGATGATTCTCTCTCACCAATATTTCTAACTCTCTATTCCTCTCTCTTCCTCTCTGTGAAAAATCAATAAAATATATTTAAAACATATTACCATCAGTTTAACTTGCCATCTGTTGGTTAGAGTGTAAAAAAGGGAAATGAAAGCAGAGGCTTACAGAAGATTGCAATTTAAGGTACACATAAAAGGTTTAGGTATATTTATAGAAACATAAAAATATAAAATATATACACATTTATTAAATCTGGGTCTTTTTATAGATACATGCGTCATATCAATTTCTTATTTCAAGTTTCCTATTAACTAAAAACATCAACAACAACATTGAGGAACTGAAACCAACAATGTGCAAAGCAGACACTCTGAAATTAAATCCTCCTCTTGTACCTAAGGGACTTTTCTACTATCACTCCACTTACAAAGCACTATTGCCAATACCTTCTTCCCACTCATTTTGCTTTCCTGCTAGAAAAAAAAAAATAACAACTGTGAAAATTGCAGAAGTTCAGGCATGATGTTCTTAATGGGTACTAAACTTTATTTTAAAAAGTTAAATGAGGTAGAGTTTAAATTGAGGCTCAAGTATATTGAGTGAGAAATAAATTTCCAATTGATGGGTGAAAATGTAGTGTATTGCATTTATCAAAACCAGTGACTAGGTGCTTGATCTACTTTTATTTTCTACCCACTCGACATTATGAAATAGGGAGCTATGCAATTTAACATTTTTAATTTATTCTAAATTACACTGTCTTTTCCTTTGTTATTTTTGGATGTTGGAGAGTACAAACAGACATATGCACATG
This sequence comes from Vespertilio murinus, assembly GCA_963924515.1. Taxonomy (NCBI): domain Eukaryota; kingdom Metazoa; phylum Chordata; class Mammalia; order Chiroptera; family Vespertilionidae; genus Vespertilio; species Vespertilio murinus. Next base: position 59,897,915 of record OZ004712.1, read on the forward strand.
CACATGCGCGCGCTCGTGCGCGCGCACGCTCATGCACTGCCTCATTTTATTATATAAAAAGGGTGGAAATTGAAAAGCAAAGTAATTTAGTGTTTTGGTTTTAGGACATTTATATCTCCATGCATGGAGTTGAACAATGATATCCAAAGAAAATATTATCCTGCAGTAAAGCAATCAGATAAAAAATCAAGATTTCACCCTAACCAGTTTGACTCGGTGGATAGAGCATCAGCCGGTGGACTGAAGAGTCCCTGGTTGATTCTGGTCAAGAGCACATATCTCAGTGGCAAGTTCCCCGTCCTGGTTGGGGCATGAGGGAGGTAACCAATCAATGGGTCTCTCATATCAATGGTTCTCTCTGTCTCTCCCTCTCCACCCACTCTCTCTAAAAATCAATGGGAAAAATATCCTCAGGTGAGGATTAAAAACAACAACAACAATTATTTGATAAAAATAATTATAACTAAATCACAGCTATTCTAATATCCACTTTTTGTAATTCTTTTTAAGTGTATGCTGGTGAAATTATTACAAATGATCATGGACTTGAATATAAAATATGTAGGACTGAAAAATTTTATTTAAAGTGCAACAGCAAATGCAGATTCAGAACTTAGAAACACATTAGTGTTCCATAAAAATAATAAAATCTATTGCATTGTTAACTTCACATAGTTCATTTTCACTTAAAATAATTCCTCTGTACTAAAAGATAGCAGAAGGAAGGATAAATCTTTAAACAAGATAGGGTACAAAAGAATAAACTGTGATATGTAATCAGCATTTCTGAACTTCTCATTGAGGCTGTTTCCTATAGCCTATTGTTTAAATTAAAAAAAAAAATAACAACCATATTTACTTGCAAGTGGTTTTATATGGTTTCAAATATGAATTAAGTTTAAATTGGGCTTAGAGAAGTAAGATCTTTCTATTTCTTACAAAACGTGATTTTGATATAGGAATTGCCACTTGGAGAAAATAGCTTGTTAGGTTGTCTGGCAAAGACAACTGCTGAGTTTTCTTGGACACAAGCAGCTTGCCCGAGTGGCCACGTATTAATATGGCACGTGAATTCGATTTGCCATGCTTGCTGGTTCCATGTCTACATCCCCACAAGGAGCGGTGACAGACAGTGTGTGGCCCGTGGGGAATTGTTCGTAACCTCCTGTTGTGATATCTGACAGTGCATCTTGTTCTGCTCCCTGGCTTGACAGGAATCCTGCAACAGGGTGGAGAATGGTTGAGAATCTGGCCGATTTATGCCTGTCAGCCTTGCTGACAGGCAGACATGGAAGTGGCCTCCTCAGTGCCATCTAGCTCGGCTTCTCGGCACACCAGAATGGGGGGGGGGGTTGGGAGAGGGGGTCCTTTTCCAATGAGTAAAGGGTAGCCCACGACACAAAACTGTGACACTTTAACTATTTCCACTCCATCCTGGTTTGTTGCTTGAACAGATTGTTCCTCCAACCACTTCTGGGTTAGATCAGTGCTTAACCATTATGCAAATCTAATTTAATCCCCAAGAATCCCGAGCATTCCACTATGTAGTTACATATAAATATCCTTACGTGCCCAGCTAGGGTGGCTCAGTGGTTGAGAATCTACCCATGGATGGCTTGTAGTTCACTGCCCCACCCTCCTGCAGATCTGTGATCAGGTCATTACTCAGTAGGTCATGGTGCCTCAAGGCGTAATGGATAATTAGCATATTCCCCTCTTATCATATAAGATTATATAATACATAGAAACCATTAACATATTATAGAACATATCAGAACTGCCTATGTGAGCCTTCAGAATTAGAGCTAAGGGATGTCCTTTTGTAAATCTTTAGTTCTTTAATGAAGTGAACTTGTTAAATGATCCATTGTGGCAAAGAAAAAAGGGAATATTGTCTTCCATACTCTTTTTCAACCCCCTTGTTAATTTTGAAATCCCAATTGACCCACTCTCAAGCCACCATCATTTCAATATTCGCAAGAGCACTTGCGGTTAAAGCACAGCTTTGATCAGTTGCTTAATACATTAATAGGTGATTACAATAAATACGCACACAGTTTGATGGCATTCTCCTTGGCTCACACTTCACAGAGACGGTGACGGACCCGCACTGGCACCCAGGGTGTGCCGGGAGCGATTTCATCACCCTGTCTCCGGAGCAGCCTCACGCTGCCCAGGGATGACCTCCGGCCATGGGTAATAACAGAGACTTACAGCGACCGGCGTCCTCAGCCCCGAAGCTAGAGCAAATGAACACTCACGGCAATGCACTGCAACTCAGGAACAGCAGACTGTGAAAACTTCAGCTTCTCTATCTAGGAGATATACACATGTGTAGGAGATATACACATGTGCGATAAAGCAGCACAGGCCACAGAGACCTGTTAAAACAGAACAAACAAGAATGTTACGGAGCATTGAACACCAAGCATTGTGCCAGCTACTGAACAGTGACCCCTGGCAATGAAAAACCGAGGGAAAAATCTATACCCTCACGGAGCTTATAATAAACCATAGGTAAATAGAAATAAACGGAACCCTCTGTCAGGAGTTGAAGAAAATTAAGGGCATAAAGAGCAACCAGATGTGGGTGTTCTATTTTATAAAGGATAAATCAGGAAGGATCTCTCTGGGAAGGTGATACAGAACAGAAACCTGAAGAACACGGCGTTAGCAAAATGTACATCTAGGAGAAGAAAAGCAGCGATAAAGCCGGTGTGATTTGAGCCGAAGGAGTGGGAATGGGCTAGTTTGGGGTTGTCAGGGGCTAAATGACGTAGTATTTCATAGGTTAGGATAAGAGCATTGGATTTTGTTTACCTTAAATGAAATGGTAAATCACTGGAGGGTTTAAATTCAAGAAGCTGAGTTTGATTTTAAAAAGTTGTTCTGGCCTTGAGAAATCACAAGAAGGGGTAAAGTTGCAGCTTGCAACTAATAGTCACTCTATTCCAATACTTTATTCGAGATACGATAGTGCAATAAAGAAAATTGGTGATAGTGTCTGACATGCTGATTAAACGTTATGTGTTTTAAATGCTTATTCAATAGCCAGTGGAGAGGCTGGGGAGGCAGTTACCTCATTTATTTTTTTCTCTGAATTCTGGCATTTGTAACAGAGACTCCTGCTGGAGATATAATTTGGAAGATTTCTAAAGTAGGGTTAGTTTCTTCATTTGGGCTCAGATAAAAGAAGATTATTATTTTTTAATATATTTTATGATTTTTTACAAAGAAGAAGAGAGAGAGATAGGGAGTTAGAAACATCGATGAGAGAGTCATCGATCAGCTGCTTCCTGCATGCCCCCTACTGGGGATGTGCCGGCAACCAAGGTACATTGCTTTGACTGGAATCAAACCCAGGACCCTTCAGTCCCCAGGCTGACGCTCTATCCACTGAGCCAAACCGGTTTCGGCAAACGCAGATTATTTTCAGTGATACACCAATGAGAGGACCTCTGGAAGTAGAGGTCACAGTACGAAAACAGGCATAGTGAGGCAGAGAAGGAGAAAATCCAAAATAAATGTTCATTACGGAGGTTGATGTTAGAAGTTTTAGAAGTTTGACTCCACAGGAACCCCTAGAGAAATAGGTACAGACATCTCCTAGAATGTCCTCCCTGAATAATGGCGGCTGGGGAATTTATCTTTGGGCTCCAGGTATAGGTCAGTATTTGAGAGTTGCTCCTAGGAGTCACCCTGTTTATCCCAGATACACTTCCCCCTGGGTCTAATATACTTCTGACAATCTGGGCGGGGGGTGATGAAAACATGCTTAGTGCATGGCTGAGGTGGGACCCCTGTACTGTGAGATGAGTCTGAGCATGGAACTGTCCACCACACGGAAGTCTGCAATCAGAGCTGACCTGAAGGAACATGGCATAGGGCACCAGAGACAGGTGTTACAGATTGTATAAACCAAGGCTGTAAGATGGAGAAAGACTCTCACTAAGGACGTAACGTTAGAGAAGAACTCCCTGCCTTGGAGGGTGTGGGTATTTCTAATGTTTGAAAATCGGGGAAACGTGGAAGGACTGGTATAAAAAATTGAAAAGGAGTCCCCAGGGAAGTAAAGAGAACCAAGAATGAGTATCTCAAAGGCCAAGTGAAAAAGACAAACCAAAAAAGGGTTTGCTTTTAAAAGAGTTAAATGCTGCTAACAGACCAATTGCGGATGGAGAATTCATTATTGATTTTGTCAGTAATGACACTGAAAATATGACCCACAGTCCTCATTGAAATACCTTCAGTTGTGAATAGAAAGACAGGATGTGAAAACAAGGGAACAAAATTAAACAACAAACAAACAACACGGGTGAATAAATGAGTAAATAAATAAAAGGCGTTCTTATGGACTCCACATTTTTCTCAAGCTATCACCACTTCTTTACCATCTTTTACTACAAAACCCCTTAGGGTCAATAACAAGTAACATTTTATTAATTCCTTTATTAGTCCCTTGTAATGTAGCAATGAGTTAAGCTGAGTACTGTACTTGAAAATTAAAATCTGTGGCTTGAGGACAACCCAAGGTGAAGCGTACTGCTTGGCACTCTTTGGCATTCAAGATGGACTACACGGCAGAATAAACATTCTAGGTGGCATTCCTTCCATGCATCACTGAATTCACACCCCCCCCCCGACGCTTTCATTTTCTTTTCCTCTTTCTTCTCAAACATTCTTTTTTCTGTCACCACTTAACCTAATATCCCTCACCAACATCAAGCCAAACACATTTTTTCTTGTTTTGTTTTTTTTCCTCTCATAGTTTAAGGTAAGCATATGTATAAGTAACTTACATTTTTGGGCCCCAGTCCATCACAATGCCATATAATCAAATAAATGGACAAAACCAATATAAGCAGCATAATTTCCAGTCAACAGCGTGTGGTTTAGAATGTGGTGTGGTTTAGTGTGGACTGAGATCAACAAAAAAGAATTGTCAGCAAACTATTCAAGAATGTTTATGAAGTAAGTGCTTGTGCCATAGCAAACATTTGGTCCAAGAGTGTAATGATGCTATAGAGAAGGAAAGCAGTGAAACGACATGCTTTGCAAAAGCATTTAAACATTTCAAATGTATCGAGTGAGACAGTTACATCTCTATGAGTATTAATTACATATTTTTATCAGTGACAGCAACAAGCTTGTTGGTATTGTTATTTCAACTTGAAGGATAAAGTGCTCAAATCAGTAATGTGTTTTTAATGAACTAAAATCATAGCACATGTTTATATAATAATTATACTATGTAATAATATTTAAAGTTCATTTGTAAGAAGTATCATATAGGCTGAACTGGTTTGGCTTAGTGGATAGAGTGTCAGCCTGCTGACTGAAAGTTCTCAGGTTCAATTCTGGTCAAGGGCATGTACCATGGTTGCAAGCACATCCCCAGTGGGGGGTGTGCATGAGGCAGCTGGTCGATGTCTCTCTCTCATCGATGTTTCTAGTTCTCCATCCCTCTCCCTTCCTCTCTGTAAAAAAAAATCAATAAAATATATTTTTTTAAAGAAGTATCATATAGTAATTACTAATCCAGACATGGAATGCTCTAGTCTTGGTTAGAATAATTTTCTTCCTCAGGAAAAATTATTATAGGAAATATAATGAAAAAAGAATATAATATTGATGTTATAATTAGTCATCTATTTTTTTTTATCATCAGAAGACTGACTACATTTGTTTTTTTAATATGTGATCACCAATGCATATTTATTCACTCATCCTTTATGCTGCTTGTGAAATAGGCATAGAACTTGCTTGGAGATTAAAACTTTAATATAATTAAACCAGTAAAATATACAGACATAGAGGCTTCACTGCTCTTTGTACAAAGTAAAGAAACAATTCCTTTGTTCACTAGAGTTAATGTTAAACAACAAAAAGGTCCATATTCATATTTTCAGTGAATTAAGTATTTACTAATGATTAGAATGGTGTTATTAAAATAGCATTATTTGGATGGAATTTAAAACTACATAAATTTAAAGCTAGTATTAGTCACAAATAGGCATTTGAAAATAAGAGTACCATTTTAAGAAATTAACCAAAATGTTACTTTCTACTTGAATTTTGTAACTTACATGTTTCCTTTTAAAATTATTTTCATTTAACTTTGTTATTGAAGACTAAATTCAAGCTGAAAGAAAAATATTTCCAATAATGTTCGCTTTCAATGTAATCTTTCAGTCTCAGACGATGTTGGCATGTCACTCTGCTTTCTTTAAATTTTTAAGGGAATTAACTTAGATTAAACCTACAAGTGTGCTGTTGAATAGGTAGCCACCAGTCACTGTGGACTATTGTGTACTTGACATACAGATAGTCAGAAATCTAGATACACACTGGATTTCTAACATTTTCCATTGAAAAAATATAAATTATCTCATTAACTTAATTTTATACTTATGTCATGCTGAAATAACATTTTAAATATATTTGGCTAAATGAAATATGTATTATGAAGTTTAGTCTACTTATCTCTTCTTATTTTTTTTTAAGTGGCTCTTAGAAATTTTAAATTCTAAAAAGAGATGCAGTCTGGCGAGCTGAATTCTAAGACAGTCCCCAAGACTCCGAGCCTCTGGTATATACGTACCTACCTTCTCTCTCGGTTGTTCAGTTATGCAATAAAGTAGATGTTGCTGTGAAAGAATTTTGCAGGTGTAATTAAAGCCACAAATCTGTTGACCTGAAGAAAAGAGTATGATCAGAGGGGGTTTGACCTAATTATATGGGCCTTTATTTCCTCCACCTGGCCACAACAGAGGAAATCCGAGAGATGCTGGCTGGCTGGCCAGGAAAAGGCAAGCTTCCTTGTTGTGAAACGCCAGTGAGGTGGCTTAGCTAGCCCGTGACGCCATAACAAAATGCCATAGGGTGGGTGGCTTAAAAAAATAGTTTTTCTCATAGTTCTGGAAGCAAAAACAAGAAGCAGATAATCCAGAAACCTTAAACACACCAATCATGTCTACAATAATCTAATGGAAAAATCAGTTAAAGAACTTTTATGATTTAGATCCATAAAAACTAGCCTTGAAGAATCAATCTTTCCCAAATTGCCTTCCCAGTAAAATTCTTTAAATTATTCCAAAAGCTATAGAAAATGTCTCTAAAAGTATAGCTTGTGCCAAAAGTCATGGAAAAAAGAAATGGGCATGAGCAATTTTTTTCATTCCATCAAATGAATGCAGAGATGTCAGAATCAAGTGATAAAGACCTATGGCCATGTGCTTCAATTCATGTGTGCAAAGGGAGAAAGTAGCTTGAAGAAGAGAGGTTAATTAAGAGCTTATAAGTCGGTTCACCTTTTCCCAGAATTAAAATGGCATACCAAAGTAAAAGCAAATAAGCAACAGTAAAATCTTCTTAAGACATTTCTATTTATAGATCCTCACTCACTTCATTAGCATTTTTAGCTTCTAATTTTCATATTTTGGAAAATGTTTTTCATAAAAAATGGTCTTGAAAAAGTCATCCTTGGGTTAAATTACTCTCATGAATACTAAACTCAGGAGCATCCCAAGCTGGTTTATGTTATGTGTCTCTAGTATCACAAACCCAATGACTGCATAGAAAACTCTATCACAAAATTAGTTCACTCCACTCTGTCAAGATAAAAAATTATTCACTTGGTGCCTGCCTTTCCAAAACTTCGTTATACTTGTAGAATTAAAAGGGAGTCTTGGAATAAAAATAGGGAAGTGATAATAAAATTGTGGTGATTAAAAAAAAAGAAACAAGATAAATGCATCATTAGAGAAAAGAGCAATCAGTTATACAAATTATATTTGCAGAACTCATATTAAAAAACAAATTGTTCACAAAATGCAAAAGAAAAACAGGATTAGGAATGGCAGGATGACATGCTTGCATGTGAGTGGAAATCAATTGTCTATTCATTGACATAAACAAAGCTCCAAAGAAAAGTGATTGCAAGGCATTCTAGAGAAACTAGCCCAAAGAGCAAGAATTTGCAGTCCACCCAAACACTGTGCAGAGTAGCTCTTGTCACAGTTGGTGAATCACAGCATCACTGATCAGCTGCAATATTCCTGGACATTTCTCAGAGACGTTTATTTTTGCTTTCATCTTCCCAAATACAGGCAAAAACAGTTATGTGTTTTTACTATTTTACATCTTACCCTGATAGAAAAAAAAACACACAAGTATTATCAAAGATACAAGTAAACGATCTGCTCTCTGAAAAGCACTCACTAAATTAATCAGTCTTGTAATTTATACTTTATTTTCTTGTAAATTCAAAATTCGCAAGACAGACTGTCATTGACTAGGTTGTGGCAGAGATAATGCTATGTGTGTAAGAAATTCTCATGGACCCTTAGAAAGCTGTACTCCTCAACACTGTTGTGATTAGCTGAGTACAAGTGACTGCTTTTGTGCAGTGAAGCTCTATCAAAGGGTCAGGTGTGACTGCAGGAAAGTCAGTGGATGTTCCCTGTCTGATGCTCAGGCTTTACCAACCCTAGCTCATGTGGTACAAGAAAGTCTCATATTGTGAGGTAGAGCCATGAGGTCTATACTTGTAGCCCAGCCCATCTGGAGAGTGGCCCAGACCTGCTGTGGACTTCTCATGAGATTCAGTGACTATCTATACTAATAAAAGCACAATATGCTAATTAGACCAGATGTCCTTCCAGAGGACCTTCTGGACGAAGCCGAGGCTGTAAGAGAAGCCTGGTCCTGGGTACCAGAGAGAAGCCAGTGCCGACAGCCGGGGGAATGAAGGCCTACTCTTGCACATTTTTCCTGCATTGGTCCTCTAGTCTCAATATATAAAAGCCTAAGCAACTGTTACAATGGAATGACTGGAAAGATCTGAACAAATGGTTGATCAGTTGCTATGATGTGCACTACCACCAGGGGGCAGACACTTAATGCAGGAGCTGCCCCCTTGTGGTCAGTGTGTTCCCACAGAAGGAGCCCAGCTCAGCCAGAAGCTGGACTCAGGACTCCTTGGCAGCACATCTTAGGGGGGGATCAGTGGCAGCAAGCTCAGCGAGCTGGGATGAGTATGAGCTGCATGGCACCTGGCCCCAGTTCAGGCTCCTCCCTGACCACCTGCCCCTTGGTGCACCCTACATCCCTTGGATAGTGGGCCTAAACCGGCAGTCAGACATCCCCCAAGGGGTCCCAGATTACAAGTGACTATGTCATTGCTTATAAAATGCTAAATCCCACACACAGCTAAACAAAGAAGGTGGCTTTTGCAGTATTTGAAAAAGAAATCTGTGGCTGTATAATTCAGAAGACTCTCCTAACTATCCACATCCTGTTTATTCTACATGAGGATAAACATGCATTCCTATATATATTAGGAACAGTCTCAGATTTAAAAATTAAAACCTGGCAAGACTGCTCTAACACTGAGAAAACAGGATGATGCAGTGATGACATGCATGGACTCTGGCTTGCACATTTTATGGTCAGCCCTGACTCTGACACTTACAGCTGTGTGACAAAGCCAATTACTTAACTTCTCTCTGCTTCAGTTTTTCCACCCATAAGATGGGGAAAATGGTACTACTGCCTCAGAGGAATCATGTTATGCACTACGTTTTATAATCAGAGCAAAAAAATGTAGCTGCCCATATAATAGCAACATGCCTTTCACCTGTATGAAAGCTGTGGTCCCTGGTGCATGCACCATCCCAGATTGTAAGAGGAATGTCCCACTGCCGGTTTAGGCCCAATAGGGATCGGTCCCACACCGGCAGTCAGACATCCCCTGAGGGGTCCTGGATTGTGAGAGGGCACAGGCCAGGCTGAGGGAACCCCCAACACATGAATTTTGTGCACCAGGCCTCCAGTATTACTATAAGTCTGTAAAAAATAGAGGAAAAAAAAGTTCTCATGATAAAATTAAAACAGAAATAACAGAGTCAACAATTTTGGTATAGCAGAAACCAATATTATTATGAGTAATTCAGTTTAGCCAGATTGTAATTAAAGCTGTGAGTTTGTAGATGGATATTCCTTGAATTATTTTGCAAACCCTTTTACTACTTTAATGAGTGACATTAACTAGATCCCACATAAAGCATTTCCTTTAAATGATCTACAGCAAAGAAAATACTGTTCTAAGAAAAGTATTTTACTTTCATATCAGAAGAGAAATGAAGCATTGCTTTGTTTTTCAAATAGTTACATTTTAACAGATACAATAAGGTTCACTAAAATGAGTAAAGGATTAAATTTCTAAATAATACATGTTGATCAATTATATTCAACAACTTTGAGAATAGACTTGGGATATAAATTGCTAAAGTAAACGCTCTCACCTGGAAAGGTCAAGTATTTTATTTTTATTAAAAATAGTTATCTATAGAGCAAAAAGCTTTCCTATATAATATTGACCAATGTAAACATATCTAGCATTGAGCATTTTATGAAAATAGTGTTTCACATCTGCCTTCCTATATAATAACCTAAGACTTGATACTTGGATTTCTGAAGGATTGTAGTATTACTTAACCACATTAATTCTGACTCAAACTTTATGCAACCACTCTTTATATCAATATCATCATAACACATTTTCATAAATATTATTTTTAGAAGTCATTTGTATTAACCTTTCTTATTTTTTATTTTTTAATATCTTTATTGATTTCAGAGAGGAAGGGAGAGGGAAAGAGAGATAAAAAGATCAATAATGAGAGATAAACATTGATTGGCTGCTTCCTACAGGTCCCTTCCTGGAAATCAAGCCCGTAACCTGGGCATGTGCCCTTGACCAGAAATGAACCTGGGATCCTTCCGTCCATGGGCTGATGCTCTATCCACTGAACCAAACCAGCTAGGGCATTTGTATTCACTTTTTAAAGCAATCAGATCCATTCCTCTATGCCTTCTTAGTGATGTCCTAAAGAAAATTGTCTATTGTCAAGCATACCCATTAATTTTATTAATCCCTTATTATTATAAGTAGCTGTCATATATGCTAGACACTGCTGCTCAGGGAAAAGGGGAAAAATGGAATTCCCATGATCTCAACTTCAGGACTTCATTTTCTGCCAAATTATCTAAACTTTAATACATATGCTTATTACACCTGCACTATACATTTGTAGAGGCAAATTACCTAAACTTTAATAAACATTCTTATACCAATTGCAGTATACATTTGTATACACAGAGAGAAACATGTACTATTAGCATACTTTTTGAGTGGACATAATAATGTAAATACTATTTCTTCTTTCAAAGATTTTTGCTTAAGGACAGAGCATAAATATATTGGTATGTGATTTTCAGATTAAAACGTAAATGGTATCAACCATTTAAAACATATATGCTTTTATTGATTTTAGAGAGAGAGGAAGAGAGGAGGGAGAGTGAGGAGAGAGAGAGAGAGAGAGAGAGAGAGAGAGAGAGAGAGAGAGACATCAATGTGAGAGAGAAACATTGAGCTGTCACCTCTTGCAAGAAACCCAACCAGGGATAGAACCTGCACCCTGGACATGTGCCCTGACTGGGAATTGAACCAGTGACCTTTTGGTGCATTGACTTTATACCTTGTTCTCCTGGGTCACTCAACCTGGAAAAGCCATCTGCCATGTCCAAAAGACACCCAAAAAGCCATGTAGAGAGATCCATGTGTTGAAGACCTAAGGCCTCTTACCAACAGCCATCATCACATCATCAACTTGCCATTTCTTATGTCAACAGTTAGAGAAAGAGAATGACTCAAAGTGATCCAAACTAGTTAGTTACAGCCTCAGATAGTAATTAAACGTTATTTTCCTATTCTGAATAATCACATTTACATCTTCTCTTTGTCCCTAGAAATGAGTAGGGATGACTGAGACAAATAAGGATCCAAACATTACATGAACCCCTAAAAATTACTCACCTCATTTTCACATTTATTTTTCATTGTTAGCCTTATGGCATTGCAGAAAATATAAAAAAGCAAAGCCTGTTTATTTTTCTAATACTAATTTTATATTGTGCCCTATTGATTCTTTCCTAATTTGTTGATTTTTTAAGGAGAATAAAGTATTCTAAACACACTCCCCCTGGCTCCTCAGGTGTTGCTAAGATGGCAATGTGTCATGACCAGGAGCCACTTCTATGATAGATTGATGAGCCATTGTCACTTCTCAGAAAGCAGGCTATGTCTCTGGAATGAACTAGTCCTTCATCATAAAAATCCTGACTCACATTTCACTAGGTAATTCTAGAGCTTACGTTTCTGGCAACGTGCCAAACTCAGAAACCATTCATTTATTTAGCAACAATCACAGCTACCAGAAATATATTTAAAATGTGTATGCTATTAAAATTGTTTCTAACACTCAACTGGTGAGTCCATCAGTTCATGACAAATGATTGCTTCATGTATTTATGTGATCCTCAGAGTAACCCATCACCTTTCCTCTGGGGCCCTCATTGTACTTCCCAGCAAACTGAAATCTTGTTCTACTTTGTTATGCACAGGGAAATTGGAGAGGAGAGGAAAGTCAGATGTCGGAGTGGAGAATGAAGAGTAAACACTCCCTAAATTAACTTCTGACCAGAGGACAGGGGACAAGAGAAGTCTATCACAGTAATTGTGTAACGGAAGTGTTTTCAGAGAAATGAGATATTGAACTAGAAAGTTTTACAAATGTATTGTGGCTTCGATTGAATATTTTGTTGTGGTTATCTTGGTTTCTATTCATCATGCAACTTGTAGGACTCTGTTGGGTATTTGGGCGGTACTGACAATTCAAAGTGAACATAGTAAACTTTCTCTCACCGGCAACAGTATTTAGACAGGAGCTAAACACTAGTCTTTTGAGGAGGGATTCCTTTTTTATTTTTTGGGGGGAAAGTAGGTGAGTAGGCCTGCTAACTTATGAAACTTTGTATTGGCCAGGCTCTAATGAAATAACTTTTGGTAATAAGAGTATAATTGCTTTCATTTCTTTTTGAAGTAGCAAAACTGTTAGAACACTAAAAAGAATAGTCCCTGTTAATAAGCATTATGTTATAATCAATGCATACCATTAAAGCCAAATGCCTAAGCAAAATCCAAGATTACAGTAGAGTTAAAAACCAAAAGTAGAATCAGGGATGAGCAATAAAAGGGTGGCTTATGCACAGTAAATTGATCATTTGTGGTATATTTTTTTTTTTTGTTGAAACAATAACAGGGCTATTACCTCCAGGATCTTTTAATCCCACCCTACAGATTCTAAACCAAAGTGAGGGCAAGTTCAGGTTAGGTCTGTGTTTATGTGTTTCTTTTTGTTTAAATATATTTTATTGATTTTTACACAGAGAGGAAATGAGAGGGATAGATAGTTAGAAACATCAATGAGAGAGAAACATTGACCAACTGTCGCTTGCACACTCCCCACTGGGGATGTGCCCGCAACCAAGGTACATGCCCTTGACCAGAATCGAACCTGGGACCTTTCAGTCCACAGGCGCATGCTCTATCCACTGAGCCAAACCTGTTTCGGCACTGTGTTAATATGTTTCTGTCCTAATTAACAGAATGTCTGGCATATCGAAGAATAAACAAGCACATTATTATAAACGTCTTTCATAAAAAAATATAAAGCAAATTTCTTCAGAGCAATATGTTAAATTATATGTATTTTTAATTCATGTGTTCTACTGTTTTCATTCTAAGAAATTAAAGATGATACACAACATGTGGCTATTTCTTGTGTATTCCAGTTCACTAACTTCATGTGAAAATTTAAATGTCTTAGTTCCTCAATAATTCTTTTTAATAATTTCAAAGGATTTGAAATTTGAAGAGAGTATGGTAAAATGTATCAGTTCTAAAAATTAGGCTTATGTGTTGACTATGACACACCAGTTGAATGACAATTATAGTCATCTTTTGAAAATAGATGTGGTTGAGTATTCTATTGCTGTTATATTTAATGCAATTAGATACATGTGACAATCTATCATACTCAATTTTTTTCAGTTATGCAAGATTTCTGATACGTGGGACTATTTGGTTCCTCACATCAACAAGATTATATTTTACTAGGGGCCCAGTGCATAAATGCATGCACCTTGAAAGGAACTGTGAGCCGCGAGGCTGCAGTAGGCACAGGGGCAGGTGTAGGCCCATCCTGTGTGCCCCCGCTGGGCCCCTCCCACCGTGGCCCCAGATCCTGTCTGCGAAATAGCACCGCTCCTGTTGCCACTACTCCCATGCACTGTCAGCACGAGCCCCGCTCACATAAGCTACTGCCCCAATCGCCCCTCAGGAGCAGGGGAGTTGGAGAAGCCCTCAGGGGCAATCAGGGCCAGCAACCACCACTCACATCTGCTGGTCAGGACCAGCGCCAATTGGTAGTTCTGGTGTCAGCTATGGGTGTGATCAGGGCTGACTCTGGTAGTGGATGCAAGCAGAGGCCCTGGGGCCGGCAGCAGATGCAAGTGCCAAGCAGGACTGTGGTACACGGGAGCAAAAAAATTTTAGTAACCACCAGAGGCTTGCCCCAATGACAATAATAGGCACTCAGCCTTGGTCTGACTTCCCCACTCACCTGATCCACCATCCCACCAGGGCCAATGCCTGCCATGTTCCTCACACAGCCCCTAGTGGTCAGCGCACATCGTAGTGACCAGTTGTTCGGTTGTTCAGTTGTTCTGCTGTTCGGTCTATTTGCATATTAGCCTTTTATTATATGGGATAATGATTCAGTATGGTCTTATTTAATTTAACTATGCTATCTTTTAATTTTTAAGTTTATCATTTTACTTTTGCTACGGTGAAACTTCTTCTGGTTGTATTTTTAAATTTAGAGAGGACTAAAAGCAGAGAGGGGAGATTACTTTTTTTAAATATTAGCAAGTAATCTAGTAGTTTGATTTTTGTCTCATGTATGTAAAAAGCTTGAGAATCACATAATAGCCACTGAAGTGTATAAACTATTACATGAGCTTCAAAGAAAAGAAGTATTATGCCTTATTTTTTAAGTTTAGTGATTTGAAATGTTCAATGATGCTGGTAATACCTTATAAAAATTTATGAGAAAAATGTAAGACTAACTTTTCTTCAGTAAATAATATATAGATAGGAGTCTTTTTTACAGAAGTAAATATATTTTCCTCATTCTCTATCTTCTAATGGTTGTTATTTTAATTTCTTTTTCTTTTAACAATTTTCATTTTCTAAATATTCTTATATATTACTCAAAAAGCAATACACATGCAACACATACATAAAAGTACTTATTATCAACTTCATTATGAATTAGATATAAAGCTTACGCTGAGCCATAACTTGTATGTATCCATCGGTTATATTTGAGTTGTGAAAGATTTTTTGTAACCTGCAGAGTAAGTGTTATATTTTATACTAGAGGCCCCATGAACACAGATTCATGCAAAAATAGGCCTTCCTTCCCCCAGCTACTGGCACTGCCTTTGCTCCTGGTCAGAGCCCCATTTCTGCCTTCCCATGCTGCCCAGAAGCCTAGAGTGGCTGGGGTGGTAGAGAATGCCCTGCCTCTGGCCACTTGGTGCTTGTGTATGCAAATTAATCTGCCATCTTTGTTGGGTTAATTTCCATACTCACTCCTAATTGTCTGGTGGGCGTCACAAAGGTATGGTCAATTTGCATCTTTCTCTTTTATTAGTGTAGATACTAGAGGCCCGATGCATGAAATTCATACAAGAATAGGCCTTCTTTCCCCTGACTGCCAGCTCTAGCTTCCCTCTGGCACCTGGTACCTGGGCTTCCCTCTTAGCCCAGGTTTCACCCAGAAGGTCATCTGGAAGGACATCC
This sequence comes from Vespertilio murinus, assembly GCA_963924515.1. Classification (NCBI taxonomy): domain Eukaryota; kingdom Metazoa; phylum Chordata; class Mammalia; order Chiroptera; family Vespertilionidae; genus Vespertilio; species Vespertilio murinus. The sequence goes on from OZ004712.1 coordinate 59,913,684, forward strand.
AGTCTAATTAGCATATTATGCTTTTATTATTATAGATGTTTTCAAAGCACAGAATATACAACCCAAAATTACCGAGTAATTATTTGGGCTTAAATGTGATTATATTGTAATTGTAAGCCTACATATATATTTATACAGCTTCTTTTGCCTTATTTCACATTACAGTTCATTCAAATCTAATTTTTTACCTAATGTGCTTTTTCCGTTCCAGGATCTCATCCCAGATTACATTATATCTCCTTAGGCTCCTCCTGGTAGTGGCAGTTTCTCAGACTTGCCTTTGTTTTGATGACCTTGATAGTTTTGAGGAGTAGCTCATTGTAGAATGTTTCTCAAGTGAGGCTCATGATTTTTCTCACGATGAGACTGGAATTAAGGGTTTGGGAGGGGAAGATGGCAAAGTCAAAATGTCATTAAAGTCACATCATATCAAGAGCATCTACCATCAACATGACTTACAGCTGTCCATGCTAATTCTGGGCACAGGGCTGATGCAGTGTCAACTGGTTTCTTCACTATGAAGTCACTATTTTTACTCCCATCCCATGAGTACTCAGAAAAAGTCACTATTCATAGCCCACTCTTAATGAGTAGAGTTATTTTTATCAATTGCCCTTTGTCTCTAATATCAACTAGATCATTAAAGTAGATTTGAAGATACCTAGTCTCTCCCAATTGTATAGTGTGTTTATCTAAAGTGTATGTGTACAAACACACCCACCCACACACATTTATTTCTTTTTTTATTTTTCAATTACAGTCTACATTCAATATCATTCTGAGTTAGCCTCAGATGCACAGTATAGTCGCTAG